>JAJCXA010000097.1:0-139150 GCA_026770245.1 Clarireedia aff. paspali H2 | reverse complement strand
TGATGGTGATGGTGATGGTGATGGTGATGGTGATGGTGATGGTGATGGTGATGGTGATGGTAGTGGTAGTAGTGGAATGAATAAATGAATGAACACGGCTACTATCCAAATTGCCAGTGACCAAGTGAGCGAAATGCTGATCTTACATACAGGTCTGTGAACTGCAGTCCGAAACAGAAGACTCGGGATAATTGGGACGATGAACACATTCAGGTTATGCCGATATAAGAGAGAAATACATTGTATGTAAAAGTACACGCTTTCATCAGTATATCAAACGGCTACTACCAACAGCGGAAGGAGCGTAATAGACCCACGAGCATCTTTTAAATACAATCTCTAGACGCGTTTTCTTGCTTCTTCTTCTTCTGCTTCGCTGTACCACCTTTAGTCAATTTATTCATTCGCGACGCACCCTTATTGCTTGTAGCAACGAAGCCGGAACTATCACTATCGGTGAAATTGAAGTCTCCCTTGGTGCTACTGATGGACTTGGTGTCATCTGCTTTTGCCTGCTTTCCTTTCTTTCCATCAGCCATTTTGAGTCGAGATGCTTGTGGTTATGATAAGTTATTCTAGGAGTGCAGAAATGAACGGGCGTACTGACGCTGATGTGATAGGAGGTTATTTCTTTGTCTCTAATATGGGATACTGCAGGAGGGGATGTGATGCTTCCGCGATGAGTGCTATTTTCGAGGAATTGGATGTTTTCCTGATATGATGAACATCAGCCAAGAGTCGAAATACCCAACTTTGATTACCCAAATTTTCGAATAAAAACTGCTGGATATACCAACGCCAACTCTCTTGTTTCCGTCCAAATCTGGCGGACTCATACATATGATCAGCATCGCCAGAAGATGATGGGAGCATAAGTGTCAATTCGGGAAAACTTAACATCTTGTTTCCCCAGTAGGCGGGGTCGTGCGGACGAACAGATAAAAATAGATTGATAAAAGGAAAAATTTAAGAGATAGCCTTCTAGATGACCTCAATCCTATATATTTCGCGCTTGGTGCCGGATGTTCCTCGCAGGCAATACTAGAGAGCTGCCATTATCTTCTGTGAAAGCTAAATATTTTTCGGATGTTGGGGTGACTGCTCGAAAAGTCTAACATCGCTCTCTTCGACTCAATTGTGATTATCGAATTCTAGCCAGATTTTCGTGCATCAAGCAACTCTCAAAATGACGCGCTCTAATCTCAATTGAAACACAATCCTCGAGATATCGTAAGAGATTATGAGCAGCAGGCATCTTTGCTGTACCTTATAGAGTGACAGGCAACCAGATTGTGTGAATGCAGGGAAATGAAAACTGTAAAGCTCAAGGAGAAGGCTGGGTATCTAGAAATATTACTCTTATTCTTACGCGGCAAAAGCGAGTGTCTGCGTCGCTGTGTCCTTCCAATACATCCTATTTTTCTGCTGTAGATATACGATTGCCGCAATTGCCGCTAAGCACTTTTAATGAATATACTACCCAAATTAAAGATTTCAGGAGGCTCTTTTAGGGATACCGCACCGGCTGATGTGCCGAATATATAGTATTAAATGTGGGCAACTGTGCCTAAAGCTCTGAGATGCTCCATCAGCCTCGCTGAATAGTTGTATATGCCTCGCAAATGGCAGCCTCACCCAAGAAGTCTTTGCATTATCTTTGGAGCTATTAGGAAGGCGGTGGTTGGTCCTGAACATGCAGTGTCCGAAGTGCGATATTTTGTTGAGCTTGGTACTGGCAGGAACTTTCGAGCTTTACACGAACTCGAGGGGAGCAAGAAATGCCCAAGACATAATGCTGATCTGGAACTGCGAGAAATTGTTAAGCATCATCTGATAATAAAATGGAGCGAAGATTTATGGGAGTAAAGGTTGAGTTGGTGGTGATGAATAGCAACTGCTGAGTTGGTATCATCCACCTCATCAGACCGTAACGTGACGAAAAATCAATGAAATGCATATCTGCAACCACAGAGAATATCAAAACAAAATTATCTCTCATCCGATAACGAGCCAAGAATTACGACTTCAAAGCTGGTTACGAAGGTGAGTAAACTGTGATAGACTCCTCTCCAGCCAAGAGACTTGTTGTCAAAGATTCATCTAAATGTTGTACACAATAAAAGTGATAGACACCATCGAAAAAGGAGAAACTGGCGATGGAAGGACCACAACGTTGTGATTCACAATATTGGAGCAATCAATCTGAATGAAGTATTCATTTGAAAATGTGGTTCCGTTACTCTCCGCTTTTGCCACAATCGAAGTTTCATGCTCCATAACTTACCGAAGAGATGAACATTGTGCCCACCAGGGGATACCGAGAAACCTTGTTTCTATTTCCGTGTTTACCGAAGTTTCTAGGTCCATTCTTGTCAAGGAGTTTCGAGATCCTTATCTTGTCAGAGCAAACCATCCAGTGCTAGCTATCCTTGTTGATGAACTCGGTAGGGGTAAAGGGCAAGCCTGCCGAGTGGTTGAGTGGTTGTCTTCTGTGCTGTGAGGAAGTGATTGGTTTAGAGCCATCAATGATCTGGGAGTCGGACCTCCGAAACCATAGTTCTAGCTCATTTCTGTTCGTGGATCTATATTCGCATCATCCAAGGGCTCATCGAGTCTTTCCCCTACCTTTGATCTTACGAGAGAAGGGAAGGCATTGAGCAATAGCATAACTATCGTGATGTGCTTTTTCGAGAGCGGCTCGGTTCGGCAGGAGACAGAGTGAGTGAGATTCTAGCCTTGGAAGGAGATCCGACCTGAAAGCATTGGGTCATATTGATGCTGCATTGCATGTATGTAATGGCGCATTGGAGCGCGCTTACGACCAACCATGTTATTGCCTCCCTTTGCAGTAAAATGATGGCGCGAAATATTGACGACGGTCTCATCGTCATCAATATATTTGTTGTCGAATGAAATGCCTTAAAAATTAAAGGTTGCTAAGCTCCTTTATCAACTCGAAACACCGTTGATTAAAACCCACTTTAGGAAGCGAGGGGGATTTGCCCGAATGGGGTTAGCTTCAGGTACCGCAAGCAAGTTGTGGTAAGAAATCTAGAAATCTTGTAACCTCGGATGGATCATTTCTCAGCCCACCAGAATGAACCAACTCAGCAAGCGATATGTCTTTAATATGAGGTCAACATACTGAGAGTATGGAGCCTACGGCGAGTACGCAGAGCATTAGAGTCTCCAGAGGAATAGTCCCGCTGCTTTTCTGGAACATTGGACAGATACTTCGTACGCTGGCCAGATATCTCATATCCGATATCATTCCTTCACCCAATCTGTTTCGAAACACCTTAAGCGGCGGCGAAACTGACTACCACGCAGAATGCGGCTACTCGCAAAGCTCTCAGGGGAAAAGGAAGAGCGCCCCAGCATGAAATACGAAACAAACTGACATGCAAACGCAAACGGGCAACAACATGTGCTGACCCACGCTTCACTCAAGCTTCTTGCTCCACCAAGTGATATATACCTTAAATTATGGAGGGGCGGATATCGGATCGACCCACTACATTCCATCTCATCCATTGAGCTGGATTGCAACAAATTGAGGATCAAGGATCCCCGTATCCTGTATCAATTTTCTTCCTATTCAAATACTTCTCTCCCGCGTCGTTCTATTCTTGTTCCTTCTCTCTTTCTTTCTACTCACTAACTTTCGAAGTATCTCACCTTCAGTCTCTCATTTCTTCAAAAGACCTGCTTTCTCTACCATATTTGGCTGTGCCAGCTTTTACGTTCTCTTGTACATCTACAAATAACGACTCAGGCCAGTTCCTGGAAAAGAAAAACCAACAAGATCTTCAAATCCATCCCACCAAAAAAATGAAGTACAGCGCTGTTATCCTCGCCAGCATCATGCTCGGCCAATCTGCCATGGCAACAAACATCTACCACCCACCTTCGGTAGGAAAGTGAGTGTATCCATTCCTCGAGAGTATTTAGCCAATTCTAACGGCTTCCTTAGCGTTCAAGTCCGAGCACCAGATGGAACTTCATCCACCAAGAAAGCTTGCAAGTCTAAGTCTTCCTCCGCCTCGGCAGCCTCCTCAGTGGCTACCTCCGACGCTGCAGCTACCTCCGCAGGCCCAAGCACTGTTTACCACACCACGACCATCCTCAAACACACCTCATCCACAGTCTATGTCACCGTCACTCCATCTGCTGCAAGCTCCACCATTGCATCAACCGGACTCGCTACCGGAACTGGCGCCGCCTACCCAAGCGGTGCTGGAGCCCCCGTCAAGGAATACTACCGATGTGGCGGTATTGGCTACACTGGACCCACTAACTGTGTTGAGGGTACCGTTTGCAAGGTCCAAAACCCATACTACTCTCAATGTGTGGCCATTGCTTAAGTGCGTGGATCGCAAGGGGGAATTATTAATTCATTGATGGAATGATAGATGGATCATCTGGACGATGGTGGTGTGATGTGGACATTCGCTTCTTGTTCTATCTTCTGGGTAGCCGTTTCTGCAAATATAAATGAGTTTTTCCAAATGTGCTTCCTGCTATATACTTGTCCTTTTTGTGATTTTTTGAATTGTGTCTGACTTCTGTACCGGAACCATGTCTATACTTCACTTGATACAATCTTACACTGCTATAACTTCGGAAAGCCTCCTTTCCAATATAGCTTGCGTTTTGGGCTGATCTCAACCTTTTAGTTCTAATCAAAAGTCCGCTCGGTGCAACCCATCCGAAATGATTCCACTCCACTCCACTCCACTCCACCAAGCCCAGCCCAGCTCACCAAACACCTCGCCTAAACCGGACACCACCCGACCTAAGAAAAATTTTCCGTCATAACTACAAACCGCCCAAACACTTTTCCAATCTCTTCATAAAACCAAATAAGCCCATCCAGTCACGAAGTATATAGCTGAAATGAATCGTTCCGTTCATAGGTGGTGTGGTGTAATGGTAGCACGTGGTGTTGTGGTTCTTCCTCATATCAGGAGATTCATGCTTTGATTCCGCTTCAATCTGGGTTCGATTCCCAGCACCGCCAATTTTTGAGGGTTTGATTTTTTTTGGTGTTTTTGGTGGTGGATTTTTGTTCGGTAGAATAGTGAAGGAAGGGATGATGGTGATGGATGGATGGATGGCTACTGGATGATGATCATACGAGTTAGCAAGAGCTTGCTTCTCTGCTGTCTTCCTGTTTTGCAAGTGGAAGGAGAAAAGGCCTGGCTGGATAGTGGCGGTGGTGGTAGGAAAAGGAATCATTTGAGAAATCAGGAAATGCGATGGGATGTTTTGTGTAAAGACTCTGTCGGCCGAGTCGGGAAACAAAGTCTTTATTCACTCACTTATAAAGGTATCCAGTCAACGAAGTGTTCTGGCGTGACAGAACGGAGGAGTATTCTCTTGAATCTCAATCCTGATGCAAATCCCGTGTCAGATGATCCGTCTATCTGCAACCGCCTACTCATTCTTCACCATTCACAATAAGCATTGAAGTGGGAGTTCCGAACCTCAATTGCTCAAATAGGATCTATAGATTACGATATACCGGAGAAACGGACCTATAGTACAGATTGAATTATAGATATCTATAGACTCGGATAATTTCTGCGCAGTCTATTTCGTTCTCTTCTTCCTCACGCAAGAATCCTCCTTGATCTGATGTAAGGACGAATGAAAGCGGGCCTCGATGATATCCTGAAAATGATGTTTCAAGTTCGTAGTCGGGTTGGTAGCCAAAGAGAATCTCGTACGGAGAAAACCCCAGATGGACGATGTTTCTTCTGCACTCAGTCGGCTTTGTACAGGTCTTATGTACTTGCCTGGACTTGGATATCCTCTCGAATTTTGACTGAGAGTAAATCCAGACGTCAGAATCCACTCGTATTTGCCTCCACATCCTCCCACCTCTTTCTTACATCCTCCCACCTCTTTCTTTCTTCCTCCCACCTCACCCTCTCTTCCTCCTATCTCGCCCTCTCTTCCCCCCACCTCGCCCTCTCTTCCTCCCACCTCGCTCTCTCTCTATTCCGCCTCTCCCATATCTTTGTCCTCTCCTCCCTCGCCCTCTCTAATTCTGTCTGGGTCGTACAACTACAGCAGTAAAGGATTAGTAACAGTAATCAAAAAGAATTAAGGAATAATAACCTGCAGGCTCTCATCACCCATTGGATGACCCATAAAACAAATTCGGACCAAATAGGTCTCAAAGCTGCAATCACAAGGCCTGTGATTGTCATTCCCCATGCAGAAACAGATAAACAACGGTCAGACAGACCGTTTACAGCAGTGGTAGTGTGGGTGCCATTGTGATAGTGGCAGTATTAGTTGTGACGAAACCACTAATAAAAGTGCTGAATGACCTTAGAATATTGAACTACAGAACTAAGACTATATACAGGAAGAAGAAGAAGCCTAATATAGAACCAGAGGCCCCAGGGCTAACCTTAGCGATGCCCTTAGTGAAGCACACAACTCAGGTGCGAATCGGTACGAGCCGTCACAGCAGTAGTTGTCACGGGAATTGGGCGTTAACCCTAGCGAACCCTTAGCGTTAGGTTGAATAGGGTCTCCACTGAGCAATAGGCTCTTAAGAAATTCATCCACATTTTCCCCCAACGAATCAAGACCCCCCTCTCTGGGCAGGCTTCTTGAGCGCCTAGCGTGCACGTGCCATGTTCACGTGATATATATGACTTCGCGTGACACCTTCATGTATATAAGCCCCCGAGATCTTAGGATCCTCTTAGTTCTTTAGTTGTAAATTCTAAGGTCATTCAGCACTTTTATTAGTGGTTTCGTCACAATATTTATTAGTAATATTGATCACGGGGCACGTCGTTCACCTGAACAATTGGCTCGATGTCTATACTCTGTCTAGTGAATGGATATGATCCTCACAGCCGCACCTACACCCAAGCATGCTATATAAAAACTCTAAAGGGGCTGCTGCTCTAGGGTTTGAGCATGGCCTGTCAAGAAGATACAAGAACCACATAGGATCCTCTTGCCTCCGAGTCTGCTACTATTTGGGAAGAATTTCGAAGGTACATGCCGTCTGAGGTGCGCCTAGTATCGTGGTTAGAATTCACATACCACGAGCACTATCAAGAACCTACCGTCACTGCCACTCTTGAATTTCCTCCCATATTATTCCTTGCTGTCATTTACTCGGACAGAGAATACGATACATACAAGCTATCAATAATCTCGAATTCAAGAGCGAATCATGCTCTTACATCATGTCTTATTCTACTCCGATAAGGCTTCATAGAAACGCTATGAGTCTCATTTGGAGATTCTGGTATTTCAATCGAGGCAGTGTTTCCTCAACAAGCAAGAGAAACATACGTCTTTCTATACACTGGTGACACACAGTCATAATCACCTGACTACCTATATCCATGGACTTGCCGACACTAAGGTATGAATCCAGCTTGCATATATTCTTCATTCTTCCGCAAAGACATTTGGAAGCACATCCAGACTTCAATATTGCGATCCATTTCAAACTTCCAGTGAGCAAGTGCTCTTGACCTAGAGAGCGATAGCTAAACTATCTCTCATCTGTTGCTCATCTGTTGCTCATTATGACAGATATTGATTGTCGTTTGTTAAATACCCTCTTCTTCCCCCGCCCCCCCCAACCCACTCTACTAGCTACCGTCATCCTACACGATCTGAATACGACAATCAGTATTACTGATTCGTCATACCAATACCAACACAAAATGTGTGACCACGCTAATTCTTATCACGAGCCGACTATTCGACCGCCACCATCTGCCTGTTAGTTACAGTATGGAGAATTCTACATCATATGTGATGCGTACATTACAGACAAATACATACGCAAACACCCTCTTTCCCGCCTCCATTCCTCTCCATGACCTCATCAAAACCACGAATTACCCCAAACGAAACTCACCAATCCATCTATCCATCCCCCTCCATCCCACCCGAAACCACGGAGCCAAGAAATCCAGACGTGCAACAAATTCCCTTCCCTCATCCATACATACACCCACCTCCATCTAGTTCTCGTCTCGTCTCATTCCCATCCCGTTGCATTTGTTGGTTCCGTATTGCGTAGGCAGCCCCCCCTCCCCTCCCCCGCGGCAACCAAGCACAAGCACAAAAACTAGTACAAAACGAACACTTGTAACCAGCTACCTACCTAGCAGAGCCTAGCTGAGTTTTTTTTTTCCCCATTTGGTCCTGATATTAGCTAGTTACGTCACCCCTAGAATTGGATCGGGGGGGTGGGTTGGTGTAATGGGATTTTCGGTTTGGGATGAGAAAGATAAGATGGTGGTTTGTTGTGTTATTCGAAGAACTGCGCGTATTGGGTAATATCTTGATGGGGCATGAAGATGCGTATGTTGATGTTCGGATGAGGAAGGAGAAGTTTGTGTATGTGAAAGTTAACTACGTAGGTTTGATTTGTTTGTGCAGTATCACGATTCACAGTGTTTTGAAAAACATTTCCGTTGGTTCTGTTCCACGACCTTATCTTGCGACAACTATCTACACAATGCAAGTCTATCCAGTAATGAGTAACACTCCTTGTACCCCAAAATAGCCTGTTGTGTCTTTTGTTGTCCCATTCCTTGCTCGTATATCATATTTCATGTGTATCATCATACACCACACTCAGTCATCCATGCCTTTTCCACAACTAGTCTCCTCGTCCATTTACACCCCTTCACATTTTCCCTATATTTCCACTCTCTAAAAACTTCCCCCCACATCGTAATTATGACTCCCATTCCCCCACCCCAAACTCCTCCTCAACCCATCCTCCGCCTCCACGACCCTCCTCGGCAAGCGTGTGCCCACGCCAAAAAACACAAACGCTGCCCACTTCCATCTAAACGGATTAATCGCAACACAGAAGAAAAACCACCAGACCAGCTCCAGATACGTGAAGAAGTCAAACGCGCCCGTCGGACTAAACCGCTTCAAGAACCGTGTCATATCAATCCACCTCTCCATCCAAAATGGTCTCGGTCTCGTCAACGGATCAGAAAGGAACATGAGGAGAATGCGTGTGTAGATGCCGATATGCCAGTTGCCAACAGCCCCAATGGCATTTACGTATGTGCAGTTGTTGCAGCAGACGGAGGGATGTGCGGGAGGGAAGGTTTGTAAGTACCAGTTGGGTGGTGAGTAAGGATCTTGGAAAGAATCGTCGGGGAGGAAGTCGAGCGAGGGACGATGGAATCCGGTGGCCATGACCACGATATCTCCTTTAATTGTTTTCGAATGACCGGGTCCTCCGGGTGGAACGCCTTTAGCACGGACATTGAAACGAACACCATCTTCAGTGAACTCTTTGATATCACCGCGCAGCCACTCCGCTTTACCTTCGCGGATCTTGTCCATCACATCTGAGTTAACCATTGGTGTACCAGTGAAGATACCTTTATCCGTTGGAGCCAAATCCTGCAGGTCCCGATAGAAAAACTTTCTTAGCAGAGTTTCTGGAATCCATGAGAGAAATGTTTCTTGCCCAAAGATGTTCAGCGCAAGCAACATATCCACAATCGCGTTTCGTGGAATAATCCACTTATCACTTCTCGCAAGGATAGTCGTCCTAGCCGCCTCCTCATGCGCTGCAAATTCTAGAGCCTCAACTGCACTTGCACCACCACCAATAACGATAACCTTCTTCCCCTTCGCATTTTTGCCTGTAAGTTGACTCGAATGATAGATTTCTCCCTTAAATTTGTCCATCCCGGAAATATGCGGCATTTTGATATCACCACAAGTACCGACAGCAGCAATGACACCTTCGAAACGACCTTCGGCCTCACTGTTCACGATCCAACGACCCTTTTCGTCTTGATATACTTTCTCCACTTTCGTATCGAACTTGGTGCGCGATTCGAGTCCATATCGTTTCCAGAGTTCAGTGATTTGCGAGACAATTTGTTGTTGATTCGGGTAGCCGCCTTTCCATTGAACGGAAGGATGGAATCGATACATGATGGAGTGGATTTGCAGGCCGGATGTGTTGTTTACTCTCTACCACAGGTTAGTATCGCCGAATCGTCATGCCTTGTTGCAATTGATATTTCATACACTCCAAATCCCACCCAGTTGGCTCTTTGGCCCAGCCTCAAAAATCTGCACATCGAAGCCATGGCCGACACAATGCGAAGCGGCGGAGACTCCAGTCAATCCTGCACCGATGATAGCAATTTTCGGTCTGCTGAGTCTCTGGCCTGGGACTGGCGGTGCGGGCGACAGGAACCTGTCAATGAGCAATTGCCATATCTGGTAAATAAAGAGGAAGGGATGAAGAATTGGGTTTTCAAGCTCCATTTTGATGGACTTGAGCCGTCGGTCAGTGAAGCGCAGTAGAAAACTAATAATTGCACAATCAATTGATACACAATACGCAATGTTTTCTGGAAGATGAAAAGTCTTGGGAGAAATTGGAAAGCTTGAAGCTATTTACAAGACGACGCGGTTCCGTGTGTGACGTAAGTCTACTTAGCATGGAGAAGCTTAGAACTAAAAATGTGGCCAACCCGCAGTTTTTTTAGCATGTGATTGTGGAGTTTCCCCTTGCCGATCCTCGGTTTTTGTGGAGATATGCCGACGTAAAACACAAAATGTTGGAGATGGCATGAATGACTGGCATTTATCACGCAGTATGCTATTCTCTCATCGTACGAGTTGCAGACCATCACTTGGTAGCAACGCACATGTCAGACGAAGCTTTGGAGAGTTCATCCCCAGCCAGTTGAGATCAAGAAACCTGCTCTGTCTACTTACTCAATTAAATCATCCAGACAAATCTTGAAACTACCGTATTTGGCCATTCCACATACAACACCCCATGCAAGTATTTACTCCAACCAGTTGTACTATATAATGAAGTCGGAGTGCGAATAACTCCGAAAGTTCTGCTCGATAGATCTCCCACTTGAGCAGATTGACTATGTTCCAACTCGGGCATTGCTGTCAAGTATATCGGGATATCCAGGCATCCCTTCACCCATACTCTTCGGAGATGAGGGTGAATGGCAAATTCCAGACACATGTAACGTATCGCGCGGTCTTATGGAAAAGAGACGTGGCCGTCCACGCTGAAGCCCAGGAACTACCTTGGCCGATGCACATCGAGAACGCTATACTTAGAGCCCCGGGCAGCAGCTATGATTCTATCCAGAAAATCTGAATCCCGCGCAGAATGATATTGAAAATCCTCATCGCCGACCAACAGAGCATATTAGGAAATGATGCGAGATGAAATTGGCATCTTCAAAAAGATCATCTGATATTCCTCAACTCTAGCTCATTCCATCTTATGAAGTTAAATGAATACCCGTACTTCTTGATATAGACACATCATCATGATCGCCAGCCCATGCCAAGCATGAAAAATACAATGCGCTAATAAGCCAATCCCTCAATTCCCAGCGTCTGGTAAGCGGGAGTAGATCCGTCGGCGCTTCCATCGCTAATTCTGTGCCTTTAATTTCCCGGTCATCCTTCCCGTCGTCGCCAAAATTGTAACTTTTTTTTTTTTTTTTTTTCGGCATGAAATATCTCTCCTACTCGCTTGTGATCCTTTCCCCGCATTCTTTTCTTAGAGTCTGTAGGAGTTGTCGGAAATTACCCTCACGCCGGAAGGGCCCTGTCTGTATGAGAGAGAAAAGCTTGGCTTCTTTAACCATATCGTATCTGATGGATGGACCACCATCCCATCTGCGTAATTGTCCCAAGACTGATTATGCTCTAACCAACCCATAAAATAGTGTCCATGTTAACACAAACCCACTCAGTCCCTCCACCAAACCACCGGTCCAAAACTCCCAGCTTCCTCTAAAGTATCTATCCCCGGTGTTATCCTTGCCCACGTTTGGTTGTATCCGGAATGCATATACGAGCGCGCTCGTGAGTAGAGTGAAGAACAGATAGAAGAGGAAGCCGGGATAGGACTCCAGGCCGAGAATACCTGCGCCGACGCCAAAAAGTGAGGCGGTCAAGTTGTGGAGAGTCGTGAGGGTCTAGGAGTAAGAGAGATAAGTCAGTCTTCGGTAGGTGCGCTATTGAGGGGCTGTGCGGGGAGTCAATGGGTTGGAAGTAACATAATGTGGTCTGCGGGTTGATGGTGACAACGCCTCTCAAACATCTATAGACGCCGAAGTGGGCATTATCCAGATTGAAATAGTCTATATGCGGCCCAAAGACAAGCTTGTGAGTTCACGAACCTTTGTATTATGCATGACAGACTCTTGCACGATGGGGCTTATCTGCATTTCGCGTTCAGTAAGCATGATGACGATTGTAAATTGATCGCGTGGCCGGTGAGGCACGAAATACGAGATTTTGTGAAGCTATATTAGGGAAAGGAAATCGGTTGCCGACGTGCTTTGGTAGTAGCCGTTGAGTTGTGGGTAATGAAACTGATTACTGAAGCGCGCTTACAATATTCATCCACAAGTCCTTAGACATAGGTTACATAAGGCTTCAAGCCTCAGAACCAAGGCCTGAAGTAAGAAAGTGCGTGCTAGTCTTAAGTGGCCCCTTGTCAAGCGAGTCCCACTTCATTCGGTTCCATTCGGAAAAGGTAAATGGTCCTATGCCAACTTTTCATGCAAGATCCCTACGCCGCATCTCACCAGATCTCTCCCTGCAGGTTCTGGCCGAGAGGGAGCTTCCCTGGTACCGCATACGAGTCTGATGTATGATATCATTGTCATTGCGGAACCTCATCAATCAAATCACGACTTATCAATCCATCTATTTCTCATCAACTACAAGTCTGCTTTCCAATCCTTCACAGCCGCAACAGCGGAGTAACTTCTCACCTAATTCTCATCCCACCAGCCTCGTGTGGCGATTTCCACTCTTTCATCACCTGTTGAGGTCCGCAATAATAAGCAATCATTGGAATCATATTTCCACATGTGCGTTTAGTGCGGCTTACCTAGCCTAAAACACTCTTATTCAGCAATGGTGAGAGCGCTAGAACGAGGGGCAGGTAAGCGCAGCAGCCGTTTAGTGATGGCTAGTAGCTTCTTACTGGCCAGTAGCCTTACTGCAGAGATCGGCGACGTGCACCTGAAGTGGATGGAAATCCTTGTCTTGCTGAAGTCCTGCAGTTAAGGTTTTGGGGACTGGCTGTACTTCGTAGGGCTGATCCTCCCTGCTAGGTCTAGGAATCCTGCGTTGGTGTCTCGGAACTTATATCGACGACATCGGCAATGTCAACGCTCGTAGTGATCTTACCAAGTGGGTGATCATGTTGGATGTTGATTGATGAGGGTGAAAAATAGTTACAATGAAATTACATCTTCTTGATAATGTTGGCTAGTTTAAATGATTTGCAGTTTGAAGTTGAAGGTTTTTATGCTATATACATCTCCAAAATCCTTCCCGCACTATTTCCGTCCTCGGGAGCTATTCCTGGCGTTTCGGAAGGAATCGAGGGGAATTAAACATCACGTGAGCTACTACAACATCGCATTTTTGCAGGTGGTTTGTGAATATAGTTCCTGAAATGAATTTTGGTATCTACCTAAGTTGTTATGGTACAGGCCCGCCGTTTCATCTTCTAGGATCTACCTAGGTACAAAGTAGGGTGCTGATTTTTTTTTTCCTTCGTTTTTCTGGTTTTATTCGTGTGAAATTTAATGTAAGACAAGTGGTAAGAAGTGGAGTTTGAAGAAGAATGCAGAAAATAGTCGCCGGAAGACGTCTAGTCGTAATTCATACATGGAAATCGCAAGATGAGGAAGAAGAACCAAAGGATTGCTGCCCAATGCAGTTTCGCCGTCGCTATGCTCGTAAATCTGTTATACACGCTAAAGTGCTGAATACAATCTCATCGAAGCGACAAAATCATGCGACATATCTTCCGTAATCGTTAAGATACTGTTCGAGATAGATGGAGAGTTGGTAACCTGGAAGTGCTGCTGCACGGCGTAAGTAACGGATGGCCTCGGTGAAGCAGCGCTCATCTGCGGGGGAGGCGGAAACATTGCCCAGACTCATATGCGCTTCTGCAGCCTGTGCGTTTTGTCAGTCATGCTTCAATTTTGGAGAGGCATCACATACCGAAGCCAGTAAATCGCCACAGGTAGTACCAAGCCCGTCAGCTGCGCAAACAGCTCTGTTGAAGAAATCCACAGCTGGCTGTAGATATCCTCGAGCTTCAACATAGAGGGGACCTTGTCTATGGGGATCATTGGGTGAAGCTAGAGACGAGTCATCAGAATCGTAATCGAACGAGGTATCTAATTCCCTAGATAAATGTGGCGCACTACCTGATTCAGCTCCCTCCTCGCGATGAATGCGAGCCAAGATGGCCTGTGATCTCTGAAGCCAATTTCTTCCCAGCCCTAAGGTCGCGTGTGTTAGACTCAGCTCAGATGCAATAGACGATGCTCGAACATACCTTTTAAGACATCGACATTTTCAGGATAGTTTCTCAACACTCTCAGCCATGAGTTCTGGCAAAAGTCTGCAACATCTTGAACACAGCCGTTGTCTGCATCGTAGAATGCGAAGTCCTGAAGTCCTTGGAGGATCCAAATTTGTTCAGCGAAGCGTTGGGGATCACGAAAGAAGCGAAGGTGTTCTAGAGCAGTGACTGCAGATCGAGCAGATGGGATATATGTTGCGCAATCATTGGGTCGCGTGGAGACTACTTCGTCCAACAGAGTGATGATGCTTTTGACTTGTTCGACCATATCTTCGGAGCCACCGTCACTTTTTGATTGATGGCGGGATGATCTTGAGTTTCGAGACATTGTAGCGTTTGCGAGTGATGTGTGCGAAAAGAGTAGAGGACTAATACTTGAGCAAAAAGCTAGACTTAGCAGAAGATGGTTGTGATGTATGAAAGACTGTTGTATGAATGTGCTGAGCGGAAGCAAGTGACAGACTTTGGGCATCTATATAGTCCAAGCCAAATGAGATGTACGAAGATAGATATATGAGAATAGTATATTTTGATAAACAAACATCTATTCAGCTCGAAAAGGCCTAAAATGGAAGGGAAGAGGATGTGTAGGATTTCCTCATTAACAAGGGGTCTCTGGTGATGGATTGAGAGCTGACTACCAACGCTGAATGAATTCGACTAGATTCTATACCGGTCCTATGGATTTGATCTGAAATCCAAAAGATCCAAGGTAACAGGTAGTATATACCAATAGTATCTTGGTATATGAAAACGGAGTCTGGTGTCCATATTGCACTGACGCGTCAAGCCCGAAAGCGATGGGACTTGATGCATCCTGTAAACTGTTACATGGCTTGGACCAGAAACAACTCCGCAATGGAATGGAGAGGTCAGGATAGAGCGGGAGCAGCTTGAGTCGAGCGGAAGATGCCCGATGCCACCATTCGTGTGCGGGTTAAGCCAGCTTCGAGTCAAAAATCTTTTTTTGGAGTCAAAAATGATTCAAGAGATAAGGGGATTGCGGGTCATTCCCCACATTGAATGTCGAGAACATATATCTCTTGGCATTTCGTTGTATGTCTAGAGTGAAGAACTGAGAAACTTGTATTTCAAATCAATTAGTGATTTCCAGTCAGTTTATCGTAAGGTCGCAGTCGCAGGTAGAATTCTCCAATGTGCCAACCTCACGCAACCTCACGCAACCTCACGCAACCTCACGGGAAGATTCAAGGATGCATGGGCTAGTGCTGCAGGAAGGTTACAGTAAGCAGCTTACATGGATTCCGGGAAGCGCACATGCGGAAGCAGTGTGAGGTCAAGGCTGGACGTCTGTCTGTGTGTCTTGTACTTTGTAGCTTTTTGCATCGGCGAATAGTCATCCATGCTGCTATGGTTATGTATGTACTTCTGTACCATCGGTATAGTTGGAGATCTTCTCCGACTCAATGAGCATATTTCGAGGCCCACTTTGGCCCAGACTTTGGAGAACTATTACACAACTTCCTCTAAGTTATCTGTAGTCATTGGCTGATTCCCTTTTCCTTTTTCCTTTTTCCTTTTTCCTTTTTCCTTTTTCCGCGCTCTCCCGCTCTCCTCCACAGCTATTCTCCACTGCACAAAGAAAATCTTGTCCTGTGCGTAGGGCGCAGTGTACAGTGCGAGTACTGTGTCGGGACTGTGTCGGGTCGTGGATTTGTCAGCCCCATACGACTTTGGCGTTGGGTTTTGGAGATTTTCTGTAACTAATCTTAACTAATCACGCCCTTTTTATCCCATCCCCATATTCATGATTACTACTCATGCGTCCACACCTCCATCGCAAAAAGACCTTTTCGTGTAGGATGATTCCTCTCAGCCCTGTGAATCCAAGTCTCTGTTGGCCCAGATCCAATTTAGCTGGTGAAGACCGAACTATAGTGACGTTATGGTTTTCAAAGGGACACAACTTAATTAGACGCTTTCTAATGATACTTGTAAGATGCGAATTCCAGGATCCAATGTCTTGATATAGGAACGTCCATCGTATTCGATGCATATAGCGAGGTCGTATAACAACTAGCTACCTGCATGGTAACATTGGTACTAATACGAAGAGAACCGACGAGGTGCCCCTAAGCGTCTAGTATCCGGTAGTAGCAGGGTATGCGGGTATCAAGTGTTGATTCCATGAGACTGCATCTCACCCCACTGGCCTGAGCAGTGTGCAGACCCCGCGGGATTTCAGATCTCAGTCACGCACTCCTAGAGTAGTCATCACGACTCTTTCCATGAGAGGTACCCTGGTGGGCAACTTCGAGCTTTCTACTTGGAGAAAGTTTGGATTACGATGACGTCGAGAGTTTGGGGTCGGCTTACCATTTCTGAGGATGTTAGAAGGTCAATCGTCCATCGTCAATCTACAAAGGTCTTAGTTAGGTCTTTACTCTTAGTCGAAGACTAGATCTTGCGAGGCGTTCGTCGAAACGGGATAGCCGAGCAAGGATCCTTTACAAGACTTGCTGTGCCGTCGCCCGAACAATCGGGACTACTCGATAACCACGAGGGTGAGTGAGCCTAGAAGGTCAGCATTCCGGACCGAAGCAGGTGAAGATAAATACTTCCTGATTACTGCAGCCTGGGTATAAGAAGTAGCTGACATGAACTGTCTGCTGTGCTGTGGCATCGCTCGACATCATCGTCTTCTGTCTCGTGACGGCTGTCAGCACAATGTCCTAAGCCTTACCTTCCGAGCGTTGCACTGTCGCAAAATTACATCCGCCGACTCGCCGGTGATACTCAATTAACAATTCTACGCGGGCAGCAGCGGCACAAATGTGCGCTCCAAAGAGAAACATCCGCCCGCGTACACGCGGATACTTTGCACTTGGAACTATATGAACAGACTTTGCTGCGCCATCCGGCGGGGGTTACTGATTCCTCCGGTACCGACCACCGGCTTTTCATAACATCTTGGATATGCGACGTTCATGAAGGCGGAAATGAACGTTGTGTCGCACCTGGTGATGTTCACAAGAAAGACACGTATCAGATAACCTCCATACTCGGTATGCCATAGTTATAATCCATGTGAAAGAATCCGTGGAAATTGGGTAAGAACTGTTACGCCCTCGTAACTCACACGTTGTGGAGTCTTCATACATCAATCTCAATCTCAATGTTTGGACCCTCAAAGGCTTAAACATCGAGGGGATAGCTGGAAAATTGATCGCCGCTTTGATGAGGTGAGCTTGTTTTGAAACGTCAACACCACCAAAATGGGTCAATTCTGATGAATGCTGTTTATCCCTGGACCAAAGCAGCGATGTTTCCTGCTCACATTGGGTGATGATATATCGCGAACCGTCTGGCCAGTAAAATTATCCAAGGATCGGTGCATCGGCCTTACAATAATCCCCATAGTTCTAGTTCTCTTAGTTCTAAGCCCCCGGAAACGAGCCTGCAAGGAGCTCCCTTTCCCGGCGTCCCGTTGCATCTTGTGGACAAGGAATTGAGGGAGTAAGTTATTTGGTATTCTCTCCAAATGACTCTCCCTTCATGTCCTCCAATTCGCTATTTTATTCATAGCAAACATTGGAAAACAATCATTTGATTTGCCCTCACTACTCACTACAGTCATTCATTCATTCATTCATTCGTTCGTTCGTTCGTCATTCGTTCATCCATTCATTCTTTCTTTGTCGACTCTTTTCCTTGTTGCTATTACTTGCTACAAGTACGAAGTACGAGAGATAACCTTTATCGGAATGGACCATTGCGACCACCACAACTCCTGATAGTGACCTCACATCTCATGGAGACTGTTATATATGAAGACACTCCGCTCGCCGCCTATCTCGAAGGTATGTTCAAAGAAGATGGATTACATTGCGCAAGGTCACATTGCGGAGTACTTACTGACATATTCGTGCAGGAGAAGGTGGAGAGGACGCACAGTGGACATCGAGTCGTGAAGGGGATGCAGATTCTAATTCGTCAAGTCCATCCTTTGCTCCACGGGGAAAGCCAACCATACCCCTCAAGTTTCGACATAAACTTCCTCCACCTTTACAGCTTAGTACATCCCGACATCCTACAGTCGCGGCGATACACGATACATGTTCGGTGGGTTACCAGAGTGAATTGACCGTGATGTCACTGCTGATAAATTATTCCAGAAAGCCGTCAATTCGCGACTTGGTCGAGCCGACAATGCGAGGTTCCTGGAACGCTTTCGCTATGTGATTGTAGCTTCACAACTTCTCAATACTCATTCGTTTCTTGGCCAGGCTGTTCACGGGCAGTCTCGATACACTTCGGAACCTTCGCTCGATTCTCCACAACTCGCCCCCTTCACGCTCTCTGGCGTCGTAGCTACCGCGACACTTGCTTTCTCATTCGCATGGCTTGTACATTGGACCAGGGGTGATGGAAGCTTTATACATGGGAAACTCCGGATAACGATATTATCTTCGGTCGTAATACTATCTGCGTTTATATTATATACATACATGCGAAAGCAATGGCTACAATATCTTCGGCAGCAAGCAGTGTCCGAAGCTTCTCAATTCGTTCAAAAGTCGCAGGAATTCGATAGTGTTGCAGCTGGAGCATTGACACTTGTTCAGGAGGTTGAACTTGTTTCTCGGGGATACAGACTGTGGGAAAGCTCTTTCCGATGAATTTATTCAATACTGATACCATAACAGAAGCACGCCACTTCCCCCTGTTAGCCGGTTAGAAGATCGAACTCAAACTCGACGATGCGCAAGACTTCGAAAGATACTACGAAACTCCTTTGCCAATATCATTCCTAGATACAAACAGGCCTGCGACACGTTGAGACCTTTAGCCGATGAAATGAACCTGGAGAAGTACTATGATGTGTACGACATAAGCGATATGGACTTTTCCGAAGCTATGCTGGGATACTCGGGAAATGAATTTGAGGATAATGAATCTGTCAGAGTCCTAAAGATTCTAGCCGCTAGATTTCACACTATTCGAAAGGTCTTCCTTTGTTGTTTGCTGGCCTTTGATGCCGATGGGGGTAAACCTGATTTTCATCGATGGAGCGTAGCGGTTGATGAATTGCACGCTCTCAATTTTATTACAACTGACGCAGAGACTCGATTGCGCAGCATTTTGAGTGAAGAAGAGAGTAAGTCAAAACTACACTTTAGTCACATAGATCTACATTAACACGCACTTAAGGTTTTCCTGTTCCGGCAACACCAAAGCTACCTTTGAGCCCAGGTCGAGAACGCATGAGAGCGCAAATGCGCAAACTAAATACGCTTTCATCTGGCATTCGCGGCTTACAAGCAAAGTTACATGTGCTGCGTGAGGAATCCGACAAATCATTAAACGATACGGAGGATCCCACTGAACTCGGCTCGAATTTGATGATGCAGTATGATTCGATAGGTATCGATCTCAAGGCATTAATGCAAGAGTGGGAGAATGGGAAAGCTGCGTTGGCAGTAAATATTGATAGAAACGAACGGCGGGTTTCTTGCATGAGCGGCATGATGTCTCCAGCCTCATCATTAGGTGGCACTACTGCGGCTGAGGAAGGGACCGCAGCGGATGCATTGAGAACATTGAACGGGGATGGAGGACCACGACCTGATAGCCTCGAACTAAGCGGCTCCGAAGCGGAGGTTTTTGAAGCAATAGCGATACCACGACAAAGGAGCAAGTTGACACGAGAAGAGCGCATTGCGAAAATGAAAGAAGACCGGGTCAAGAGGGAGTCGACAAGGGATCGAGCGGAAGCTAATACCAAGATGCTGCGAGAACTGGAGTCGGTAATTAATTTGAGGCCAAGGGGGAAAACAATTCCAGCAGGGAGAATTACGTCGATATGATGCTATGATTAACGTTTTCTTTTGTAAATTTAGATTTTCTGGGATTGGGAAAGGCTTTGGAACGGTGGGCTTTTGGAATTGGGGTGCGAATTACCCACTGCTTGGAACAGCTTTCATTTGTTACTTTTTCCTATCATCATTTACTCTACCCTAGAGAGGGTAAGATCTAAATCTAATGAACATAATAGTCCATAAGAATACCAAAAAATACATATGAAATGTTTTCATAAATGAACTGGGCTTTAACAGGTCCTTAACTGATCTAAATATATGAAGAAGAAGAAAACTGTGGATAGAGTGAAATCAGAAGCAATGATCATCAGTTCCTACTTTAATTAAGCAAGCTGTCTTGGATGTAAAATGAGAATGTCTTAATAGTTCGCTGAAGCCGTTGAAGGGAGAACCTCACGCACGTGAGTTCGCGTTTGCAAGGTTGTCATCAGAAACAGTTCCTTCCGCATTAGCATCCTTGTTCATATGACAACCGCACAAGATGCAAACCATTAACAATATATGATCACGGTTATGTATCAAATGATGCGAAACTTATAAAAGATTTAATACCGCTTATTTCGACATGGCCGCGCTTACTGCGCGAAAGAAGCGCGTCTTTGATTCCGTTTTCAAAAAGCCCGAGATTTCAGAACCCACCCCGGTAGCAACCCCAACAGGCAGTTTCGCTACTTCAAGCCAGACATCATCCCCACGGCCTCCTTCGACGGGTAGAAGAAATGCACCTCAGACGAGAAACGCAGATCGCAATTCGGTAGATCAAATTCGAGATCAAGTACGATGGGATAGATCTTGGCACACCGTAACTTATTATCTTAATCTCCCAGAAATTTCGCCAGACGCCAATCCTCTCGATGTCTTGAAAGTCCCATCAGCCCCATCATCAAGGAGCTCTTTCAACGACGCCTTGAAAGATGTTCTTGCTCCTCAGTCACGTCTGCCATTTGCACTTCACACGGAGGACTTGCTAGAATGGCATACGCAGCTAGCCCGCCGTCATTTTTTGCAACAAATTTTACCAGTTCTGCATCGATTCAGCAGCGAGAAAAGTCCCAAGAAGTTTTTGCTCCAAACAGTTTCTGTCTTAGATGCGGCTCAACATCTGTACCATCATGGCCTGTCAATTATCCTTGAAGAAGCGGAGTTTATCCAGCCTGGATACACTCCCATAGTGCTAGAGAAGTTCAAACGTGATTTTCACGCCATTGTTAGCAATTCTCTCATGGGAAACCTCACTCGTGCCATGAGGACCACCCTGACACAGCTGATATCTGAGGTCCTTGGGCTGCAAAATAGTGATGAGTCTGATACAGTGGGTATTTACCCTGTTGGTGCGCGGACGGACGACGCGTGCAATGAGCTATTGGACCTAATCCAGATCTTACACAAGGTTGGACTCACTGGAGAAGATTTTCAAGTTATTTTCGCAGAGATTATGAACCGATGCATGACAGAGTATATCCACAGGGGATGCAAAGGGTTATGGTCTAGTAACGAAACCTACGATGATGTCGAAGCAAATAAGAAAAGAAACTCTATGTTGCCACGAACGGCTCATCATGTGTCACCATCACGATGCGTTACTGAGCTTTGTAGGTGGATTGAGGAACGCTATTCTAAGCTTGCCGTCTTAGTCTTCAAAATTATAGACAACGTCGAGATAAGTTTGAGTGATAGGGAAAAATGGAAGGAAATGAGCATTGGTCGACTGGCTGCCCTTCGCACAGAAGAGCTCTTTGATATAGTCCTCAGTTGGCCAAACAATAATGAGGCATTGCATGATCTTCGGACAACAATCACTAGCCCGCAAAGGCGCCTTCACTTAACAGAAGCATTTGCCGGTACTTTAAAGAAGCGGCTCCTTCACCCTGGAGCATCTACCCTACTTATCTTACAGACGTACATCTCGATGATATGGTCCTTCCATTCATTGGATCATTCGAAAGTACTTCTAGACCGCGTTGCATATCCTTTACAGCTTTATCTTTGCTCAAGGGAAGACACCGTCAGAATTGTTATCACAGGGTTACTTTCAGAAACGGAAGATGCTCAGGGGAATCCTATTGAGCCTGGTGGTGACAAACTAATTGAGCTCGCCCAGTTACTGAATGATGAGTCACAGCAGGCCGGTCAAAAAGGAAACGATGATGAGATGGACTGGCATGATATGGATTGGGTACCGGATCCTGTAGATGCAGGACCTGGGTATAAAAGATCCAAGAGTGCTGATATCATCGGAACTTTGATTGGTGTTCTTGGGTCTCAAGAAGTCTTTATCAAGGAATTTCAGAATATCATTGGTGAAAATCTATTGAAGAATGATGGATCTTTTGAAAAAGAGGTATGCTTGATACCTAGGTTTTTATCTCCATACACTAACCGTTTCTTAGATCAAAGTTCTCGAGCTACTTAAAACTCGATTCGGCGAAGCTCCTTTGCAAAGCTGTGAGGTTATGCTTAAAGATATCCTCGACTCCGTGCGCGTCGATCAGATTATTCGGAAGACCCAACGACTCGATAGTCTAACTTCTGCCTCTTCAACTACTGACTCGACCGAACCGGCCCTCCACGCAAAAATCCTTTCCCGACTCTTCTGGCCCCAACTCCAAGATGCTACATACCTCATTCCACCATCCATCGCATCATTACAATTGCGCTACTCAGCCGGTTTCGAATCTCTCAAAGCATCTCGTAAACTCACCTGGCTCCCCACTCTCGGCCAAACAACCGTCGAACTCGAACTCCAAGATCGCACCATCGTTGAAGAAGTCCTCCCCTGGCAAGCTACCGTTATCTACGCTTTCAACAACGACTCGGACTCCAATCCCGACATCGAAACCGCCAAGTCCGTTCAAGAGCTCGTCGACACCCTCGAAATGGACCGCAGCCTCGTGCTCAGCGCCCTCAAGTTCTGGACCCACAAACTCGTCTTGCACGAAACTGCCCCCGGCTCCGGCATCTACACCGTCCTCGAAACGCTCGACCCATCCGACCGCGCGCGCTCAGACGCACAAGCTACGGCTGGGGGCGTGGCCTCAGAAGACGATGCGCCTGATGCGGCGGTCAACGATAAGGGCATTACGGGCGAACATGATGCGATTTATTGGCAGTTTATTCATAGTATGCTTACGAATAGTAGCAGTCAGATGGCGTTGGGTCAGATTAGTATGATGCTGAAGATGCTGATTGCTGAGGGCTTTCCGTATAGTAATGAAGAGTTGCAGGAGTGGTTGGGTCGGAAGGTGGAGGAGGGGAAGGTGGAGTGTAATGCGGGGAAGTATCGTTTGAGGAAATAGGTGGGTGCTGGGGGTTTAGGTTGAGGAAAACACAGAGATGCCACTCGGGCAGAGCATGAATGTAAACATGGTGTTAGTGAGTGACAGGTAATAGATGTGGAAATATGATGTATGAGTTGTTTCCAATAAACACTACACTTCAGACTTTTCCAGCATTCTCGAGATGGGCAGGCTTCTGACTGGAAAGATTAAAACCACATGAAAGAAAGTAAAAATGTATATTTATTCATTCCAATATGTACTCATGTGTATCACCGTAGAGAAAAGTACTAACCAGCAATAGATCATATATCCCTCGCTAAAACCAGAACGTAAATCTTACACCCCATCCTCCACTTTACAATACGTATACAGTACAGTGTCTCGAAAGTTTTTTTTTTTTTTCATTTTCCCAGCGTCTTCCACGTTTCCTCTTTCCCACGAATCCAAAGCCTAATCATCAAACTCCACCGCAACACTCTTATCCAAATCGCTTATCTTCCCCGTTTCCTCCCTTTCACTATCCGCCTCAAACCCCGCATCTACACTCCCCGCCCCCCTATCATCCAAATCTCTACACAGCTTCTTCAGCAGCCACTCCACCCGCTCCATACTTCCCTCTAACGCGTCCAGTCTCTCTTTGATATCACTTCCGTCGTCACCACCGCCTTCTACAAGCAGATCGCGCAAGTGTTTCGGGATGCTCATTCCTGCGAACGGTGTGATTGAATCTCTTCTGATTCTGCGCGCGCTATTGTTCGTATCTCTTCTGTCCATGCCTTCTCTTAGATTTGCGCCTATTTTGTTGTTTCCCGATTTCGATTTACTCGAGTCGTCGGTTGCTTCTCCAGGAAACTCACGTGCAAATTCACTTTCAAAGACGTTGCGGCGTGCACGCGATCGCTGTATATCATTATCGGCTTCGATTTCCTCTTGGATATCGACTGGGGGTTCTGCGTCAAACACAGCTTGTATATCGCCATAGACGCTGAAACCGCGAGAGAAGTCCCACAGACGGGGACGAGCGGGAATGCGGGGAAGTTCTTCGGCTTCCTTTAGGCGGTCGGCACCGGCCCATAGTTGGCGACGCTCAATATAACCGATGAAGAGGAGTAAGGGGGCGTTGAGAAGGCGGACGGCTGCGACGTTGATTTTGTGGAACCAGCGGGGGGTAAGGATGAATTTGAGTGGCATGAACACGAAGAGGGCGAGTATGTTGAATGGCGGGAAGTATGCGAATAAAGCATCGCATTTTACACCTTCGAGGGTCAAAACGGCGCGGCGGAATTGGATTTCGGCACTAGCATTTGAGACGATGGTGGAAAAGGTTGTGGAGAGCATAGAAACGAGAATTGTGAGGAATAGTGTGTTGCCGAGAAAAGCAAATGCGATCATGAGGATAGGACCAAGAATCCAGTGGAATTCCGCAGATGTTGTTATACCAGTGCCGTCGAGTCCAAACCAGATCCAGAGCATCCATTTGGATACTGTAATCGGTTCATGAAGGCCATTACCAAGCCAAATCATTGATAAGAGGAAACCTGCAAAACACCATACTGAGAGTAAGGTCAAAACAGTGAAATCCCGCATCATGGCTCGAAGAGAAACGAACAGCATATTCTCGGACATGAGATTGAATGCCAGGCGTGGAACAAGCACTGGAGCTCCCATCGCAAGAACATCTAGGGCTTGCTGGGATGGCTTGTTGCTCATTGTTCGCCAGCCTTGCAAACGGAGAACAAGATAGACCCCGAAAATAAAACCAAATGTGACGTCTAGGAAGGACCAAAGATTCTGCGTATATACATGCCACCCTACACGGTTGTTAGTACCAGAAGGTGGGTTGGGGTAAGTATCGCATAGCTCACCATGTTCAAGAATACTTGCTCTGTCGTCCAGTTAGCTGGATGTTTCTAAGAAGGGTTTTGACGGAAAGTCTTTCGAAAAGTAAAAAAACACCTGAGTTATGGCTTCACATTAAGAAAATCGAAGTACTCACGATTGATCCAAAGTCCAACCCAATGTATAGATGATGAAGATCAACTCTATTCCCCCAAATGTTGACGGATCACGATTCGCCATAACATATAAATACAAACATAGGAGTATCAGAAATTGACATAATTCCAAGTAGTTTCTTGTTCGAGGAACTATGAGTCTGTACTGGTTGAAGAGCGGTGCTTCTTGTGGATTATACAACGAAATCGGCTTGTTTTTGTAGTGATCGGGCAAAATATCAATAAACGCAGTTGGCGTATAAATCACCCTGCCCTCGTAAATAGCAC
This sequence comes from Clarireedia aff. paspali H2, assembly GCA_026770245.1. Classification (NCBI taxonomy): domain Eukaryota; kingdom Fungi; phylum Ascomycota; class Leotiomycetes; order Helotiales; family Rutstroemiaceae; genus Clarireedia; species Clarireedia aff. paspali H2. The sequence goes on along the minus strand of JAJCXA010000097.1, from coordinate 113,334 downwards.
TTACAACCTTCTGACACGCGGATGAACTCAGGAAAGTTTTACTTTCAGAGATAATGGCAATCTCTAGGGCAGGTAACCGTCGTTTCGATCCTGTTCGTGTCTGTACCGCCCAACTGAAGCGGTTGATATCTCGGAGGACATTTTCAGGGGCACCTTGAAATGGGTCGAATGCGCCAACTAGAATACGAGATAGAAGAAGTAGTCCTTCTGTACCTTCGTGATCCTCGTGGAACCGCCGGAGTACTCGATTTGCTACAATCTCGCACAGATGGGCCCGAGTTGTGCAGATGCTTTGCTGATGGGGCAGCGCAACCTGTTCACGCTGGAATTGCGTTTTGTTGACAAGGAGACAATAAACTAGAAGAGTTAGCGCCTTTGACTCCGATGCGTACCTCAAAGTGTTGCTAGATATGACACGATGCAATTCATATGGGTTGAAATCATATGTATCATATTCGACCTCGTTCTTGGAACGCCACCTCCACAGCAACAGAAGCCCGTAGAACATTAATAGCCACTGGTTGTTTATGGATAGTATGGAATGAGTATACGAGATTGAGAACTACCCGGGGAGCATCTACACATCAACTTTGATCTGAATGCGATTCTATCTCTGGGATGCAACCACACTCTTCCTTGACTTGTGATTTTTCAAGCACAACTCAATGAAACACAACATACCGACGGACAAGTCATTTAAATCATATAATCGATCGACCAACGGCCTTACCACCGAAACGTTCAGCCTCGGATCCCTCAACTGCTCCAGACTATACGGGTCATCTGCAGCACATGCGATCAGTATTTCTCGATGTCGCATCCCTTTGCCGCTCCTTAACAAGCCAAGGTACTTTACTGACCAATAGCAGCGATAACATCTCTTCTTATCCTACAAAGTAAAGTCAGTTTGCTGTCTCTCTTACTCTCATCGTGAATTGACAAACCGATGTATAGTTTTATAAACCGGCAAATCCCCAAATGGATCCCTCGGGTGACAAATTTCATCAAATCTATGCGGATGGAAACACCCGCTCCCATCATGTCTACCTCTCTCATGCCTGTGACTATTTCCATTTCCATTTCCAATCCCCTCGGGATCTGCTGTCGTCAAAAGTCGCGTAGTCTCATCCAACTCGTCGTCATCGCTTGCAACTCCCGGACCAAATCCCTTGGATGAAGCTTGCCCCATCTCTTGGAGGTCCTCAGCCAAGAAATTTTATGTACAATATCCTAAAGGAAGTTAAAATATAAGCAACGAAAATTATGAGATCCAGCGCTGTTTTTGGGTTCCTTCATCTTTTATAAGCAGATCGTAGAATCTAGATAAGATGTCGTGTTGTGGTGGGTATTAGTGGTTGCTTGTGCGATAAGAATGGAGTTGTTGAAAGCGGCGAGGAGAATCCTGGCCAATGATAACACAAGTCTGGTTTGAGAGATGAGAGGGGCAAAATAAGCTGGTTTGACGTGGGACCAATCGGTGGCATTTCTTTGCTACTAGAGGTATGAAGTTATTCACATATTCTGGAACATTTTCCTACCTTTCTCGACGATTGGCTGTCGCGCATAAACCTGTTTCTCATCACAAGTTCAGAATGGCATCCACATCTACTTCACCAACTCGTTATAGACTAATTTACACGGTTCCTTCATCGCACCTCCAAGCTACTAAAGATGCGATTTTTGCTGTCGGTGGTGGGGTTTATCCCCCAGGGAAGTACATCCAAACAGCATTCGAGATACCAGGCCGTGGACAATTTCTACCAGTAGCAGAAGCTGGCGCAAATCCCCACACAGGGGAGCCGGGGAGGTTAGAGCATACGGAGGAGACTAGAGTGGAGATTTTGTGTGTGGGAGAGGATGTTGCGAGGAAGTCTGTAAAGGCCTTGAAGAGGTAGGCGATGATATTGAGACCTATGAGTAGTTGCTAATGCTGTGTAGTGCACATCCGTACGAAGAAGTTTCTTATGGTGTGTTCAAGATGGAGGACTTTTGAGTGGCTCCACCGCACTCTGATATATGCGAATGGGTTAATTCAAATACTAGTCACATGGAGTAATGCCAACGAAGGAATCGAACATGGAAAATTAAGAAGCAATACATTGACGACACTAAAAATCCCATGCCTACAAAATCCTTGCTACCAGAACTCCGAAACTATGGCCTCTTATGTAGTCTAAACAACTCGAAATCTCAACTAATGAATGCGATCCAACCTGGCTCTGTTCATGGCAATCTGATCGTCGACACGATCGCTCTAAAAGTAGAATTAATATATTTCCCAGTATCAATGCGTAAATTGAGCATACCTTTCCAATAATTCTCTCGATATGTTTGTTTTGATCATCAACCTCACGGCCCGTAGCCTTCGCCAATGCATTGAGTCTCCCTGCAGCATGACCCAAGGCATCAAGATTGGAGTCGATCTCGTTCTCCATCTCATCATCCTCCGAATCAGCCTCGAATTGGTACTTGGACCGCTCAGCCAAACTAGCCTTAGTCTGCTGTCCACGATATCCGACATCTCCTGGTTGGAGTTCTCTGAGGTTTTGCTCCATTCTCTGAGTAGATGCGAAAGCCTCTTTCCTGGTCTCATCACGCTGTTCACGCTCTTGTCGGTGCTTGGCAATGATGTCGTCATCACGCTGCATTCGTCTTTTATTTGCCGTGAATGGGTTTGAAACATGGACCGCAAACATACTCTTGTTAAGAGTCTTCAGTTCCTTGGCCTTTTCTTCCGCAATTCGGTTGTGGTTGGCGGCAAGGTCCAGGTTCTTCTCAGTATTGTGGATACGTTCTCCTTGTGCACCGAGACGAGCCAAGGTAGCACGACCCGTCTCTTCAGCTTGAGCCGCGATTCTCAATGCGTTTCGTGTAGATGAAACATCCTCTCGCTTCATGGCTCTGATTTGTGCCTTTGTAGCCTGAACATCTTCTTCCTCCTCCTCTTCCGCAGTCAGCTGTCTCTCCTCCCCATAACCTCCATAACTGCCGGGGGTGGAAGAAGTGCCAGTCTCTGAATTGGCACTATAACCGGCTCCTGGTCGTGGAGGATTAGCGGCTTTTTGTGCGTAACGCTCCTTTGCCCCTCCAAAGAGCTCATTTCTGTTGTCTTCGGTTGTAGTAGTATCCGCGCTGTTGGTCCGACCCAAACCACCATAACCACCAGGGCCATATTTTGAACCTGTATCAGCTTGGCCAGAATCGTATCTGTTTGCGCCGTATCCACCACCGCTACCATATTTCTCAGCACCATATCCGCCGCCGTTTGGAGCAGGGCTTCGATTAGGGGCTGGCCCTCCGCCTCGAGGTCCGCCAGGCAAACCTCCAGGAGCGGCACCAGGGGCATTATATTGTTGTCTAGGTGGCGGCATGTTCGCATATTTATTTGTGTCTTGTGCATAGGGGTCGGCTGCTGGGGGTGGTGCGGCATAGGGATTCGAAGCCGGAGCAGGAGAGTTGTTCTTTGATGATCGTGAGAAGAGACCCATTGTGGCTGTTGTGTACGGTTGTGCTTTCAAATGTAAAAGAGACGGTAACGAATGTATCTTTTATTAAGGGAGGGCGGTAGTTCAAATACTCGATCGAATTGATATCGGTTGGATCTCTTACTCGTAATGAGGTTGTACTTTGTAAGAAACAAAGGGTTGTCTGAAGACGATGGGGTCGGGCACCGGAAACAGTTTCAGGGTCAATCACGATGCCTGAAATTCTATTTAAGTAGTGGGGCTGAGCCTGTAAGCTAGAACTTCAGCGGGCAAATAGTGCCGATTCAATGCAACCAATGGCCGTTTGTGCGCCACAGCATGTTCCTTGCTTGAGTTGATAACACGCCGATGACTCTCCATATCAGTTCTTGGACCGACCATGGTATGACTGCGACGACCTGACGATACATGAATTACCGCTGGCAGACCTCCGGCAAGTGTCTATGACTCTCTATATCTACCTCTCACCTAGAAGCTACAACTATATTCAACTTCTTCGATACCCATACACCTACAATATCATTAAGTCAAGATGTCTTCTTGCCAACTCGCATGAGTAATTGATTCAAGACTCTCCTGCCGACTTTCTACCAAAACCTAGTTTATTGTAGCTGTCGAGCGCACACATAACGCGAACATCCAAAATGCTTCTGCGACTATCTCAACTCTTCCGGATACACCACTCTCATACGAACACACGGTCTTTACCTGCAATTGGAACGATATCCATACGATTGCGGCAGCGTTTACGAGGATAAGCTATTGGTAATGTAGAAGGGGGGTTACTGGTATACCCGAAAGAAAAGAAGAAAAGAAGGGGGCGAGCGCCCACTACACAACATAATGGCATCGATATTTACTTATGAGCCTGAACCACCGAGAGTGAATTCTCCGTGGTTAACTCCTACCGATACTCCAAAGCCATCCTCCACACCCCAGCCTAGGTCAGCCAACGAGTCCACTGTTTCTAGTCACATTTCGGATTATGGAGTTACAAAGCTGGAGGCAGAACCACAGGAAGGCCCTACGGAATATAAATTGCATCTCCTGCTAAGGCCAAGGAGAAACTATAGTTCTTCAAGCACTGGGTCAATTGTGTCTGGATCTCAGCAACATAAGCAGCAGCCTCCCAATCAGGACAAGCCAAGCCCTGTTTTAGCACCATCCAACCAGAGCAAGCAAAAACGCTTAGAGCAGCTCACTACCCAATTGCTATGGCGCCTACAGCAATCTTCTCCATATCATGCTTCCTCCACAAGTGATCTCGTCTTGCCAAAGTGAGTCATATTTGTGTAATCATGATGCCAGTTTTCTGTTTGCTGCATTTGAGCTTTAGAGCGCAGTCGAACTTAGAATCCATTCGATAAACACTAGTCATGCAGTCAATGCTAACGTTTGTTTTCCCCAGATTGCCGGGTAGTGCAACCAGCTTGGATGCCCCTGCGAGGCCGGGCAAGCTTCTTGCCGGGCTGGAGGAAAGTCGCGGGGCGCTCTATGAAATAGGCGTTTCTGATGACGGAACTTTTGTCGGGTTAACTAACGATGAGATGGAGGAAAGTTTGACCAATCTTCGCGCCATGGCGGCCAGTCTTGGCTGCAATGTCGAGGTTGTACGGAAGGTGGTGGTAGGAGAATGCGAGTGGCAGGATACAGACGAGGTCTCCCGAGCACCCAACTTGCAGAGAACCAAGAAACAGAAACCATGGTTGACTTCTGAAACACAGACAATGTCAGGTAGTTTTCGTCACCAAGAGAAATTGTGGGTCGCTGAGGCCCTTATTACTCCAGATCTTAGCTCGAAAAGAGCAAAACCATCCAGCTTCGCAGCGTCACCAGTAAGTCGCCATGGCTCTCCGCAGCCGCTCCTGAACAAAACCTCTGAAGATCCAGTTGTCCTATCGGAGGAGACCACAGAGCAATTGCGTATTACTCTTACGGGTCCAACTACTTCTGGCAAATCAAGTCTTTTGGGTACTTTGTCTACCACAACACTTGACAATGGTAGAGGCAAAAGTAGACTTAGTCTGCTTAAGCATCGCCATGAAATTGCCACAGGAATTACGAGTTCCGTGGCGCAGGAATTGATCGGTTACAAGGATTCGGAGGTCATAAACTATGCTTCCGGCAATGTTACTTCGTGGACCGATATCCATGCAGCAGCGGAAGATGGCAGGTTACTTTTCGTCTCCGATTCCGCTGGCCACCCGCGATATCGTAGAACAACAGTGAGAGGCTTAGTTGGATGGGCGCCTCATTGGACTGTTCTATGTGTTGCAGCGGACGATGCCGAAAGCAATGGAGTTGGGGGAACTTCTTCCGCCACGGAAATTCTTGGCACAGCTGGCGCAGGAATTGACCTCGCAAAAGCACATTTGGAACTTTGCTTGAAATTAGATAAACCTCTAGCTATCGTTATCACCAAGCTTGACCTAGCTTCTAAACCCAGTCTTACGCAAACCCTGTCTAAATTGCTTTCGGCCATCAAAGCTACAGGCCGGACGCCGTCAATCCTCCCGCCGGACCAGACAAAGAATATCATCGATGCGGATCTCACTTCCATACTCCCGAAAGATAATGATGCTGTGCGAAAAGTCATCAACACGATAGCAATATCGGACCTTAAGTCTGTTGTTCCCATCGTGCTCACGAGTGCCGCAAAAGGTAGCGGTATCCGCCAGTTACATGCTCTCCTACAAGCTTTGCCGATTCCTGCACCACCGACTCCATATGATTATATCGGGATGGCACTGAATCCTGAGCAGCCTTCATGCTTGTTCCACATAGAAGACATATTCGGTGTCCCGGCATCTTACGAGCCCTTGGCTTCCAAGATAGGCAATGGCCTAGATTCTGGTAGTGTCGTCGCTGGGCATCTACGTTTCGGTCGATTATCTATTGGTGACACCGTTGTCATTGGTCCATTCCCAGCAGAGAACGAAGACTTCGAATCACCAGTATCGGCCCATCGTTCCTCACCCGCCAGCTTCGGAACCTCACTTACCTCTCCATCATCCGCCGAACTCGCAAAGATGGCCGCTCGAAACACTCCTGCTGCATCTGTCACGAAGGGAGAATGGCACAACGCCCATATAGTCAGTATCCGCAACCTACGCTTACCAGTTCATACCCTCGAAGCCGGCCAAATCGGCACCATTGGAATAGTATTCGATCTCCCCGACGAAGAGCTCTCCAATGGTCCCTTTGAACGCTCTCCTCCCAGCGTGCCTCGAATACGAAAAGGCATGGTAATGGCGGTCCCCAGTCACCATATGCTTGAAACAAACCATTCCCTCCAAGCAGCAAGTGGATTCACGGCCTCTTTCGACGATGGTGATATCAATTCAGTCACACCTGGTACGATTGTCGTTATCTATATAGCCAGTATCCGCGCATCCGCTCGTGTACTTAAGCTCTCCCCTAATGTTCCCTCGGCACACCATACTGCTAATATGGAAGACGTGGACGATGTTTTTGGATTGGGACTGATGGATAAAGATGAGGATGGTGGAGATGCGAGAGAGAGGGAGAGAGATGAACCGTTGATTTTTGGCTCAGATGGTATCACGGATGTGCAGTTCGAACTCCTTACTTGTAGAGAGTGGATTGAGTTGGGCAGTCAGGTTTTGGTTATGCCCGGTGGCGGCCATGGTTTGTATGCTGGGAGCGAAAGGGGGGAGAAGGGTGTTGCGGGATTGGAAGGGTTTGTGGGGAGAGTGATGGAGGTTGTGGATTAGGTTGTTGATGGGCGGGCTGGTGTTTGTAGGAGTCGTGGATAGTTGAGGTGTTCTCATGGGTGTTTGTGTTTTGCTTGCTTGCTTGCTTGCTTGCTTATTTCTTCTTGCATAGTTATTGGTTTTGTTTAGTAGTAGTACGAGTTTAGAAGTGTTCATGTTTAGTTCTCTCATTTCTGCTTGGTTAAGCTGAATGATATTGGGCGGCATGCGTTTGTATCAGAAGATAGCGAATGGTATCAATACCTGAGATAGAGGATGTTCATAATGATAATTGTATAGTTTCTCTCCTGACGGCGAGTCTTGCTTGCATACGCCAAAGTAAACAGGGTATTCACCTGAAACAATTCCCCTTGCAAACACAAAATTTCACACCCCATGGTTTTTTGCTCACCCATAACTCCATTTTAAGAACCCAAACGCACCCATCAAGCCAAACCATGCCATGCCATGCCATGCCATCACATCACATCATGCCCCCCAAGGCATCCACAACCCAATCAATCTGCACAACACTGACCTTCTTTGCCCAATTGCGGTTCGTATAAACATGTTCCAGAAACATAATCGCCTCGACCTTGCGGCCCCACAGCACGCTCTGCGGATGCACCACAATATTATGTTTCCCCTTCACGGTAACATAGCTGCCATCCGGAGCCAGCGTCGCAGTTCGATCGCCAAACGCCTTTAGGAAGCAGCGGATCAGCAGCGTGGACTCTTCTGGAGTGGCGGGCTCGAAAGGCTGAGGATCGGGTGGTGGGGCAGTGGATAGGAGTTTGTGCTGCAGACAGAGGGCGCGCAGCTGCTTGCGGATGGACATGGCGGAGCGCATGGCGCGGTTGTTGATATTGCGGTCTTTGCACCAGAGAAGACGGTTGGTGTTTTCAGCGGCGTAGCGCTGCATGGTGGTGAGGTAGGTGAGGAGGTCGCCTTCGCGACGGATGATATCGGCGCGGTTGGTTTGGGTTGTTTCGACTTCCTCTTGAGAGCGTTCTTGCAGAAAGACCTGGGAGTCGGAGGTGAGGAGGGAGATGACGTCGATGGCGTTGAGAACGCAGTTGAATTCTGGTGATGCAGCGGCGATGAGGGCGCGGCCGTACGAGGCGGGAAGAGGGAAGGCTGACATTTTCTTGCCGTCCTCTGTGAGGTTGCCTTCGTCGTCTAGGGCGCCCATGGCGTTGAGCTGAAAGATAGCTTGTTTCATGGCGTCCACGTCGGGAGAATCCATGAGGGGAAAATTTATGACGTCTTGTACGCCGCGGGCTTTCATTTTAAGCACTGCTTCAAGGACGTCGCAGCGGAGAATCTCAGGTATTTCATCCTGCAGATATTCCACGTACTCTGATTCGGCAACCGCCCTCCAGCATTTACCGGGCGCTTCACGACCAGCTCTTCCCATTCTCTGTAGTGCAGATTGCTTGGAGATCGGCACAGTAAGGAGGGACTCGAATCCTAGCTTTGTACGGTATTTCTTGACTTTGGCTCTGCAACTATCGACTACGTATCGCACCCCTGGAACTGTGACGGAAGTCTCGGCAATGTTTGTAGCAAGTACGATCTTCCTCGTCATTTTCTCCTTGAGTGGCTCAAACACCAGTTGTTGTGCCTCGGGTGGCAGAGCACCGAATAAGGGTAGTACTTTTATTTTTGGCACTTCTTTGCTCAGTGTTGTACCGAGGACCTCCAGTCTGATTTGCATATGTTCAATCTCTTCCTGACCAGGGAGGAAAACCAGAATATCTCCAGGTAAAGGTTCAGTGACATGTATAGCTGCAAGTCTCCTAAACATTGCATCCGCGTAGTCATTGGGATTGGGCGGTGCATCAAAGAATAATTGAACAGGGAACTTTCTACCTTGGACTTCTTCGACAGCAACACCAGTGTCATATTCTTCAAAATCCTGAGCTTCATCCTTCTCTTTTCCTTTTTCTTTTTTCTTTTCATCATCCGAGGAACTAAAACCACTCCAAGCAGAAAAAGCCGAGTCAGTAGATGATCGACGCGAAACGGACTTGATTGCTAACATTGGTTTTGCCTCTCTCTTGACTACCTCATCATTCCGAAGATGCGGCGCCAGAACAGCGCCGTAATTACTTCCAGGTTTGTAATCGGGTACTGACCCAGGCTTCGCGAAGAAAGCTTCATATCCACCCAAATCAAGAGTAGCACTCATGATGATAACTTTCAAGGGGATTCCTCCACGTCCAGTCTTGGGTCCATGGATGAGCTGTCGAAGGAAACCAGCGATAAGATCTACATCGACTCCTCTCTCATGGATTTCGTCAACAATGACTGCACTATATTTCCGAAGATATGGATCATGGACCATCTCTTGTAGTAAAGTACCTTCCGTAACGAATTTGATCTTCATACCAGGAGGCGTGTTAGTATCAAAACGTACGGAATAACCAACTTTTCCAGGCGTGTTGCTGACAGGCCCAAGGTAAGATCCCATTTCCTTAGCAACACGGCGAGCTAGTGTGATAGCAGCCACACGTCGTGGTTGGGTAATAGCAATAACTCCACCGACCGAAATGTCCTCTTCGTTTCCAGCAGCATTCTTGATCTTCACTGTTTGCTTCTGGCACCACGGTTGATCATACATGAACTGAGGAATCTGCGTACTCTTTCCCGAACCAGTTTCAGCCGTCAAGAGAAGCACGTCGTGGGTGCGGAGAGCATATCGGAGTTCTTTGATTCTCTCAAATACTGGCAGAGATTTGCGGAACTTCTCAAGGTCTTTTGCAGCTCTTTCCAACTCGTTCTTATTGGGAATCCCGTTCTTCAAAACTTCGGAACCGTTCGGCTTCGGACTGGATCTTTGTTTTCCGTTTTGCTCTCCAAATGATTTGACCCTGCCCACCTGGTTTGTTGCGCTGCCATTCAGTATTCCTTTCTGCGTGATGCTTTGCTTCTTTTCCGAAGTACCATTGATTGAAGGCGTAGATGTATTTGAATTGCTTGAAGCTCCGTTCACCTCTGCATCAGAAATTGTTGATAATTTTTTCCTCTTCGAATTCGACTTTGGACTTCCATCTCTGAGGCGTTTTGTGCCATTCACACTTCCATTTGGCGTCGCATAAGGTGTATGCTTTGGAGATAGTAATTTAGAGGTTATCGTATCGCTGGCCGAGGAAGGCTGCGTGATTTTGGTCTTGTCATCAGCGTCATTGCTAAACTTGATGTGAACCTTCTCAGGCATGGTGTAGAAGTTGTTGTGTAGTAGAGCGCAGTTCTACTCGACGTTTGAGCTTCTTTATCGCAGTTACAAAGAAGGATAATATGAAGAATTCAGAATTCTGCGATCCATTCTATATGCCAGAAAAATTATTGTAAGAAATTAAATATGCTTAACTGGAAAACTGCTGAATAGCTTCATGTCCGAAGTTCATTTCAGTTCCTCAGCCTAACTTAGTTCTAATGGAACTTTTTTTTTTGCTGCTGATCACCGCCACCCTATTTGGCAGCCTTGCTAAGACAGACCAACAAAGGCTTATTATAAACAAAATCATATCACAGGCTCGTCAAATTTTTGTTCACCAAAATTGGAACAGATTTCAAGAATGATATTGTTATTTTTTTATTGTTATATTGGTGTTGAGCTGATGGCTTCTTATGTATTATGGGTAAGCTGTCATGTAGGCACGAATCAGAGTCATTATCGTTATCGCTGTGCTCCATTTGCATGAACCACCAATCGTCAATTTGTTAAGAAAACGGCAGACCAGAAACAACCTTTAGACAAGTTGGTATGCAAATTCAGACAATCCGCCACTACGCCATGCCTACCGGGCTTACCCTATCCCAGATACGTGTGCTTGCACATGTTCCTTGATGAAAACAAATGAAAAATAAAGAAGAGTTGAGGTTGGAGAAAAATATTCGCAGTCTAAGATGATTGCGGTGCCGACTCATATCGGTGGTGGCTAAACATAAGGTGTGTGTGATCCTCTTCATGGAATTAGATTTTGGTCTAGAATCATGAGGGTGTGCAGTCAACGTTTCTGATTTTGTGCCGTGTTCGAGGTCGGAAGTTTTCCTCTGAGCGCTTCCCTATCGTGAATCGTTTCCTCCATAGCGTTCAAGGGCATGAGATGGATTGTAGTACGGTGGGTGGTCAATTTCCATAGCACCAAACATAGGAAGATGCACACTCCTGTGACCGAAACTAGGTCTTGCGGGTGACGAGGATGACGTGTTAGCAGCAGTTGAGGCTGCCGGACCAGAAGGAGTAGTTACTACAGTGGACGGTGAATGTCCATTCCCATTCGCTGCACCTGATCCAATGGCTATTGCTGGCGAAGCTCCTTCCGAAGTTGCGGCATACACTTGGCTATTAGCTTGGTGGTTGGTAAATGGAGGACCAGGTCTTCGATGTGAATGTGCGGCAAAATTAGGATGTGGTATAAATTGAGGCGCTTGACGATTGATTTGTGACTGAGGAGCAATGGGGTGTAACCTGGGAGAGCTGACAGAGGTGGGCCGTGTTGAAAGGTGATTTGCTCTATGACTCCCTGCTCTACCGCGAGGCAAACGACGTCGAGTTTCTGTCGGGTCACTGGGTGGCCGACTGAAATGTGCGAGGCCCTGGTTATATCGATAGTTTTCGATTGCTTGGTTAACGGTAGCACTTTAGATTAGTTAGCAACATCCTCATACCCAATGAAGGAGAGGAAGAATCTTACTTTCCAAAAATACCATCATCCGGTATTGCAGGAGGATTGGATTGAGAAAAGTTACTACGTGGTCGATCACCACCATGGTGCATCTGGCGATGTTGCCTGAACATCAGTTTCCTAGCAGACTCCGAAGGGATTTTATCTCGACAATAGGGACAACTGTCGTTCTCTTCGAACCATTTTTTGATACAACCGAGACCAAAAATATGCTTGCATTTGGGCAAACGTATGGGATCTTCGCTGATACCCTCGGGATTCATAACACCGAAATCGTTGTAGCAAATGATACAGCCTAGGGGAAGTCAGGAACAGCATGTGAAAGGAGGTCTAGGTCATTTACTCACTTCGATCTGCTTCTGGTAAATCCTCAGGTTTTACCTTTTCGAGAGACGCCAAAAAATCTTTGGATGGAATCCTCTTGGTGCTTGCCATAATGCCACGCATTGCAGCGAGGGTACGCTCCTCATCCATACTATTGCGGCCCGCAAATCCGAAGATAGCTTCAAGGTTTTCCTCGATTATATCCGCCTGAATATCGTTCAGATAATCATCCTCCGAATCCGAATCTGCTGTGAAGTTTGGTTCATTCTGAAGCCTTCTCCGTCTAGCATTTGGCCGATCCCAATTTTGCTGTGCTCGATGAACGAAAGTATGTTGATGTGGGGGTAGGGTATGTGTAGGTGGGTGCGGAACTGCTAAACACGTTATTAGTCGCCTCCCCAATCCAGCTTTCTCAATTGTTCGCAAAAGTTCAAAGATTATCACTGCCAGGAAACCACGAGACCGAATATCCTCTAGCACTAGCTTTTAATTTGCGGTACCCAAGACATGGGTGAAAATCTAAAAGTAGAACACAAACAGATCACAGGAAGAGACAGACTTACGAATTACCGGGATTGATTGATCTACCTGCGCGGATGGAACTCGGGAAGCTGTATCACGATTGTCAGCTTCTGGATGTCATCGGACTGGAATGAAAAGTATCAGTGGAGCCGTCGAAAGGCATAACAAAAAATGATCGGAGAACAGAAACGTGATGGGCTACCTGGAGGATGTGTCGTATTCGTGGCACTAAACCCTGCCCCGGATTGCCTCGGAGGACTATTGCTTTCTGAGCTACTGGCACCAGAAATATAACCACTCGAGGCATCAAAATCTCCAGAATCTGCACGCCAGGACTGACTTGCCCACGAATAATCATACGAGCCTAATATCGGAGGTAGGGAGGGGAACGGCCTGCCGCCCGGCCCCTCTTGATTATGAATATTTGGTTGCGGTTCTGGAAAATCATGCCAAGTGTTTGGTGGCACATACGTACTCTGAGGCCATGCTTGACGAGGCGATATGAGATACGGATGTGAGATTGGTGCGTTACGTATTGGTCCTCCTGCAGACCAACCTGTTGATGTCGGATCGAAAGCACGATGATACACAGGGCCCTGTGGGGCATACGATTGCCAAGGGGCCATGTTCGCAGGTTGCTGCTGGCTTGACGCGCCCGTGTTGTTTCTCGCTGCCGAATGATACGGACAGCGAGGGACTCCCGCTTGTTGTTGTATGTTGCCGTCCTCCATTGTCGTAGCCAGATGCTTTCTTATCAACCCCGCACTGACCTTCGCTCGAAATTCGACCGGGTATCTGAACTCCTCCGAGTCCCTTTGTATAGAAGTAGTTGCTTGTAGAAATATCGTAGATTCTGTGGTACACCCCGGGATGTATAATCACCGAGAATCAATCCCAAAATTTTCGATGCTTTATGTGCAGAGAAAGTCTGACATCCTCAAGGCTGGATTCGAAATTGGGCGGGTGTGTGGTATGGTGGAGGTTGCCAAATGACTCGTGGGGCGGCCGTCAAGGGAGGTAATGAATTTTCGGAAGATTGTCGAATGAGTCCCGAAATATTCACCAGAATCCGACCATTTGACCGGTTTGATTTGTTCTCATAGTACGACAGGATTTCGTAACGACAATGCCAGGAGCTTAGGAGGAGATGAGAAAGAAAGAACGAGGTAAGAAGAAAGAGGAACGAGGAAAGAGGAACGAGGAACGAGGCAAGAGGCAAGAGGCAAGAGGAATCATGAAATAAGACGAGGCGGTTTTTGTAGCTTGGATTCTGGGATCTAGTGCGGAATTGGCTGAACTCTGGGTAGAAGTGGAGGTGGTTGGATCTCACGAGCTGTACAGTACGAAGTATACTCACTCGCTCATATTGCTTCACTTGGTTTCATTCAGTCGCTATGTTCGGGTATTTAGTAAGTCACGGAAGCCGAGAATATTTTCTTTTGCATACAGAAGTACTTTTGCATACAGAAGTACCTTTGCATACAGAAGTACCTTTGCATACAGAAGTACCTTTGCATATAGAAGTACCTTTGCATACAGAAGTACTCGAGTACTGTACCTGGATGTGTACTGTACATTATAAGTGCTGTCCACGTCGATAGCCTAGGCAAGGCACTTCATTTACTGGGCAGATGCCTATCCAGGTTCTATCGCCGGACGCTGACCATAGAAGGCCGGAGCATCGCCAGGACTGGGGATACACACACACATGTGTATTCCTTGCTTTGGTGGTGGGTTGCATGCTGGTTGGGACTGGGTACTGTACGGCACATACGAAGTATACCATCGCAGCCATTTCCCATTTCCACTTCCGCTTTCCGTAGCCATGATTCTAGAGCACTGGAGCACTGGAGCACCGGCGCCCTGGCGATTCCTTGGTCAGATTGCTTGGTGCGGGCCTCTGAAAAAGAAACTGGCAGGCTGGTGCTGGTGCTGGTGCTGGTGCTGGTGCTGGTTTCAACTAAGTTAGCGACCGGGCTCCAAGACTGCTGATTGACGAGCGGAAAGTCTCATGTCGGCGTCATCGTCATCCATAGCAATCAGCTTATCGATAAAGCTCTTTTTCCCCACGCCCATGTCCTTTAAATAAAGACTAATGCACCTAATAGAGGCTGCCTCTACAGCACAAAAGCAGCTAGCGCCTTCATCCATGGTCCATCCTGGCGAGCCTGCTCCATCCTGGACTTGCTCGAACGTCCGTGGTGAAACACTTGTGAACTTGCGTCGTGCTGTTACAAAAGCAAAAGCATGGAAGGAAACACGCCGTTGAATGACACGGTCGTAAATGATGACTGTGCTTGGCTGAGTGTAATTCACTGACATGCAATTCCTCCCGGATATACGTACACAGGATTCCTCCCGGATATACCTACGGAGTAGTACAAAGGATTCCTCGTCCTAGTCGAGTATAGCAGAGGGGAAAGTTGCCAAGGACATGTCGCTACTACCTGACATCTCGCAGCTACTTATTACTATGTATGTACATGGCAGCTACTTATGTACATAGCAGCTACCGACCTACATAGCTCGCTCTATCGCTCATCCGGCTGAACCTTGCTTGGCGCAGAGTGCTCAACCCGGTTCCAGTCTTCTAGTTCTACTGATGCTCTTTTATACATCCACCAGTTTCCTCCTGATACATAACCAGCCGCAAGTCCTCGAGAAATGGTCAGCTACCCACCAGCAACCCCAACCTGGGTATTCATAAATGGGGTTCTAAGTCATACTATTCGGGCTTCCTGTTCTGTTGATTCAGCCATCTTACCAGGTACAGTACAGGACAGTACAGGACAGTACTGTACAGTACTTGTATTAATTTGAGAGAAACCAGCCCTTTACCACAATATCTGTCTGTCCAGGGCTCCTTCGTATACACTGGTCAGCAGCAGTTTGTCATCCGGAGCATACGACATTGGCATCGGGAGACTTACTAGGTTCGACTAATCATTGAGGATAACGTACTTCCGTATATGTTGCACAGTTACCCGACCCCGAAGCAAATTCTGTGTGCGCAAGATTTGCAATACTTTTGCTCTATCCGACAGCCCGGTTGCACCCCAAAATGCTGCACAGCTGGCCAGATACGCTCGAAGGGTTACGATACGATATGCAGCAGGCTCGCATAAAGTCCTCTGTAGGAAGCTGCTGTTGCCCATCCTTCCCAGCTTCCACAAAGGTAATCCATTCTTTTGCAAAGGTCGAGGTCGCCCGCATTTCCACAGCCGGAGCAAACACTGTACTTCGTACGCAAAGATTTCGTCTGAAAAACGAGCAAGTAGCGGTGAAGTTCTCGGGAGTTGATGTTTCTTAATATCTGGGACCTACCTACATACTTCATACTTACTGGGAATAGGGTTTTTGGCATTTCATACTGTATAGGCCTGTGTGCCTGTGCCTGTGTGCCTGTGCCTGTGTGCCTGTGTGCCTGTGTGAGGATGTCCTCAACCACGTTCGTCTCTTTCTTCAGATCATGACCAACGGTCTCGTGAGTGGGGGGTTGCAGATGATCTACCCATTACTCTACGTTGAGTGGTAGGCAGAAATAAGTGAGTAAGGAAAAGGAAAGCTAACTTATCCGGCATGCCGCCTAGCAAAAGCCTCGCAGTACTGTTACGCAAACAAGGGAAATGGATATTGGACCAACACATTTGGTCCGAGGGAACCCGAATCTTCTCGCTTCGACGGTTATACAGAGGCTGGTGATTTGTGAAGAGGTAACCGGCTGTCAATTCTCTTACCTTACTCTGTACAAGTACACAATCGAGAGGTTTCTGTAAAGGAGAATCTATCTCAACCGTAGTTCGACAGTAGAATCCGAAAAGCTGCATCCGCTTCTTCGACCTTGAGAGCTGGTGAGGCAGCGGGGCTTTTGAAGCTCACGTGCATGTTTTCCGTAGAGCTGTGCGACTCATGCCCCGCCACTTTTGAGATGTCTCGAGGGCTATTCATCATGACCTCAGCAAAGCCCACTTTTCCCTCCTCCGGTCGGAGCGGGATGGATTAGTCATCACCTGAACCCTCAAGTGCAAGCTACCCCTCCAAATTTAATTTTTAATGTATACCTAGCAGCGAGGTAAACAGTCCATTTTAAGTCAACAAGTGTATAGACGTCTCTATACAATAACAAAATCATGGCTTCCCAACGTGTTTTGATGCTGTAAGTGATAAATTGACTCTGCACAAAAGCCATTCGCACACTGACAGCGTTTCAGTGGCGCTGGCTTCGTTACCAGGCCGACTTTGGATATATTGAGCGATGCTGGCATTGAGGTATCTGTTGGTGAGTCATCTGCCTCTTAGCCCCCTTCATAAAATACTCTAACTTTTCATAGCATGCAGAACACTCGAAAGTGCCAAGAAGCTTGCAGAAGGTGTCAAGCTCGCCCGCCCAATATCCCTTGATGTCAACGACGAGAAGGCTCTGGACGCCGAGGTTGCAAAGAATGATCTAGTCATCTCTCTCATTCCATACACGTTTCATGCAACGGTCATCAAGAGTGCCATCAGACAGAAGAAGCATGTCGTCACAACGAGTTACGTCTCGCCGGCCATGCTGGAGCTCGACCAGCAGTGCAAGGATGCAGGAATAACAGTCATGAATGAGATTGGCTTGGACCCGGGAATCGACGTAAGCAACCCTATATACATGGATAAAGTTACAGAATTGGCTCTGTCTAGATGCAATTTGTCCTACGAGGAACAATGCACAATGTGGATTTGAGCCAATGTCCACCTTAATGGTTTTTGAAGAGTAATGCTGAAATTGCAGGATTAAAGCACTTGTACGCCGTCAAGACCATTTCCGAAGTCCACGAGGCAGGAGGAAAGATCCTATCATTTTTGTCATACTGTGGTGGTTTGCCGGCACCGGGTACGTGTTTGAAGCCCTTGAGGTTCAAATTACAAAGGATGCTGACTTTGAGTAGAGGATTCCGGCAACCCTCTTGGATATAAGTTCAGTTGGTCATCTAGGTAAAGTCTCTTCTTCTAACCTTTTGCAAGTCTAGATGAGTCTTGGGTTCCAGACCCATCTTCTTCGGCCCAATAGACATTCTCCCATGACCGGACATCGGGATCAACGGCTAACAAACACTAGAGGTGTTCTACTAGCTCTGCGGAACGCTGCCAGCTATTACCGAGGGGGCAAGATTGTCAATGTGGCTGGACCAGAACTTATGGCTGAGGCGAAACCCTATCCTATCTACCCTGGATTCGCATTTGTTGCCTATCCGAACAGAGATTCCACGGTGTATAAAGAGAGGTTCGTCTCCACAAATTTTCTTATTGGGATTTTGGGTTTAGAAATTTCTAAATCTGGACTGTTTGGGGTAAAGAGAATGAGCGTCTTAGCACTCCGCACACTCTTCTCGAGATTAAACTAAACTGTCTTTTCTAAACTGTCTTTTCTTGATACCGAGACACTTAAGGAGTTATTGCTAATTTTGCAAACGTGGGCAGATACAATATTCCGGAAGCACAAACTATCATTCGTGGTACTTTAAGATATGCTGGATTCCCGTAAGCAAATTTCCGTGTTCAGCCTGCACCTCAGGCAGTGTTCAAATACCCAAAAATTTCTTGAAGGGGTAGTGCTAATACCGTAGTGGTAAAGTGAGTTCATTAAGTTGCTTGTCGACAGTAAGCTCACCACTCCTGAAGTCCATCTTCAAGCATGTCTTAGGTGTCTTGAATGTCCCAGTTCAATGCTTTTGAAATGTTTTGTTAAGTTCTGAAGCATTATACGTATTTGCAAGCGGAGACGGAGCAGTCGCTCGATAGTCAGGATAATCTTGATGAAGTGAATACTAATCGTGGGTTTAGTGGGTTTCCTTAGCGACGAGGAGAACAGCGCTTTGACGGAGCCAATCCCATGGAAGGAGGCTACGCAGAAGATCCTTGGTGCTTCGAACGACAGCGAGAAGGATTTAGCCTGGGCTATTTCTGGCAAGGCAAGCTTTAAAGATAATGAGCAAAAGGAGCAACTCATGGCAGGTCTTAAATGGATTGGTGTAGTAAGTAACTCTGCGGATCTGCATATACTCCTTGCCTGCCTACACAACTCTTGCTGCCAGGTGTCTGGATCGCAGACCTACATGTTTCTCACATAATTTCGCACTGGGTCATGCAATATTTGATACCATATGATACTAACATAGCGGTGCAGTTTTCATCAGAGAAAATAGTTCCCAAGGGCAACCCGCTCGACACTCTTTGCGCCACCCTTGAGAAGAAGATGCAGTTTGAGGAGGGCGAGCGTGGTAAGTAAACTAATGCTCATCCGCGTGTTCCTAAACCGTCTTGGAAGAGTAATAACTCAGAGTCATAGATCTTGTTATGCTCCAACACAAGTTTGAGATCGAGAACAAGGACGGAAGCAAAGAGACAAGAACTTCGACTTTGTGCGAGTACGGCGCGCCAATCGGTTCAGGAGGCTACTCAGCAATGGCAAAACTCGTGGGTGTCCCATGTGGTGTTGGTCAGTTATCCCTTTCCCTAAAACCCCCCCAAGAACTTCCATGAGCCCGAATGAACGCATTGCTACGTGAAACCTCTGCTTTCACAATTCAGGTTGCAAGCGGCGTCTCGATCGTTACTTGCAAAAAATGACTGCTAACTTTGCATCGACACAGCTGTCAAGCAGGTTCTTGATGGCACTATCTCTGAAAAGGGTATTCTTGCTCCGATGTCTCCCCAAATCAACAATCCTTTGATGAAGGAGTTGAAGGAAAAATATGGGTGAGTATCCCTGTCCTGATATGTTTGATATCATGTCCTGACTGAATCTGCAGTATTGAGTGTAAGGAGAAGGTCATCACATAAGCTGTATCATGGAGACCAATTATAGATATCAATGAAAAATTATAGATCAATCCGCCGAATTGAGCGTGATCTTCACAATCACACTTGGGCTACTAGTAGGTTTGATTCTGAGGGTGAGATTTTTTCTCTCAAACAAGCTTCTGAATTGAGATACTGCTTCTTTTATTGGCTTTATGAGCCAAAGTTCGCTTTTGTATTGCCCGATTGGACGATTCCTGGCTTCTAAGTTCCTCCATCTACAGCTGCAGGACATAGTCACGATGCGCTTCTTGATCGTAAAGACCATGCACTTATCTATGAAATAATCTTTTCACGCACCGTGGCTGTTGCTTTGAAGACAAGCTTGTTGAGAACGCTTAAACTGGACAACTTTGGGTATTTTTTTCTTTTTTGGTCTGTTTCCGATACTCTAATATACATGTTTTCTCCGCCGTCTTCGGTTCATCTATCTGTTTATCCGATCATCCATCCTGCCCCGTAAAGCTTCGTCATAAGCATACAGCATCTTTAGTAGTGTTACAGTAATACAAGGCAGCGTAAATCATAAAGCCCACGCCAAATCATTAAATAACCCCCATCCCCGCCTTCCGGTGCCAAAAGAAAAACAAAAAGTGTAACTGAAAACGCCTTCAAAATCTACCCCTTGGGTAAATACCAAGAAACCAGAACCCAATGAGAAGAAAAAAACCTTACCAAACCCAAACCTAAACCCAAAATCAGAACATCCTACACTATCCACCCACACAACTCCATCTCCACCTTCTCCCTCAACCGCTCATACCTGTCCGTATCCAGGCGTCTGCGCGGCCAGCCCTGCGTCCGCAACCGCTCGATGCGCTCGCGCAGCTCTTTCTTCTTTCGCGCTTCGGGGTCCGGGTTCGTGAGATCGAGGGACGGCGCGAACGAGCAGGGGCCGTTGCTGCGGCGCGACTTGCGGATGCGGAGGATGGAGGCGATGAGCGCTTGGATGTGGGTTATGTGGTAGAGGAGTTGGGAGGTGAGGGAGGTGAGGGTGAGGGTGTAGGTTTGGAGGGAGGCGAGGTGGAGGGGGGAGGGGGAGGGGAAGAGGGTTGGCTGGGGCGTAGTGGGATTGGGTCTCAGGATGGGTGGATGTGGGAGAGCATAAGGAGGAGGAGGAGGTGCTGGTGGTGGTGGTGTTTCGTTTGTGGGGGAGGAGGTGAGAGTCTCTGTGGATATGAGTGTAGGTAGTTGGGCTGAGAAGGAAACTTTCTTCTTCACGCGCACAGGAGCTGGTTTCAGAGGTTCATCGGAAGTGATATCCGATCGGGTTGACATGGCAGAAGAGACCGAAGCGGTGCGTTTTCGGGAGGGTGTGCTTTCATCCTCTTCGTAGGAGGAGCATGATGAGGAGCCAAGTGGAGAGAGTGTATCTGCAGTGGACGCCGATGATAGGGCAGAGGAAAACACAGAGTCCACGGAAGAACGGCTGGATGACGCAGAAGAGACTCGGCTTCCGGCTTGGAAGTAGGGAGCCGTGGGGATCTCGGCAAATGGAATGTAGGATTCTGCTTTTTGGTAGTATGCGAGGGCGTCTTGCAGGAGGGAGAGTTTTTGTGGAGCGTTGTTGTGGAGAGATGATGCGGTTATCTCTAAACATGTCGCACAGTAGAAGGAGATGTACAGAGAATTGAGAGGATGGACGCGATACTGATAGTTAGTTTAGTCAGAGCTATGAGATGCAGTGAAGAGAGTGCTGGCTACATACCGGGTCCTTGATGTTGTCGAGAATTTGCTTGCACCATGCGGCGCATTGTTTATAATCTCCTTTCAGATACAATTTCTTGACTTGCTCCATGACGAACCTCCACTCCTTTGGTGTGTTTGGGAAAAAAAGTAAATAAAGTATAGGTCTTGGCCGCAGTTGTGGCTTTTGAGATGAAAGAACTGGAGAACATGGAGGTGTTATATCGGATGATGTGGAGTGAGTGGAAGAGATGGAGTTTCTCCCCAGTGGTTGTAGTTTGAGATCAATTAGCCCACCCATGGCTGGCCGATCCCGAAATTTTCTTACTATACAGTGGTTGTTGAGACGATAGCCCTATTGGGCTGAGGGAATTTTGTTTTGCAGAGACAATATGTTAACCAGATGGAGAAGACTTGGTAGCCGAGTATAGAATGATCATGCAAGCTTCCGTGGCATAGTCCGGATATCGTTAGTTGTTGGAAAACTGCATATGTGTCACTCCGTATGAAGGTAGCTTGAAGTTTAGTGACGTTGGGGAATGGATGTGTCTTGCGAGTCGAGGCAATGTGGTCATCGCCAGGTGGCGTATTTTGATATTTACTATGAAGAGGGACTGTTGTTGACTCCTGGTGAATGTGCCGGGTGTCGATAAACGAATGAGAAATAGGAGAAGCAAGCACAAAACAACAGGGTATCAAGACAACAACAACAACACAGAATGAAGGTAAGGTGACATAGGAACAAGAACACCAGATCCATACGACAGCTCACTCCTTGGTATTATATGGGCAACAAAAGGAGTAATTTCTGCTTTTCTCCATGCAAGACTGTGCGGGCAACCAACATTTCACTACACATCATCAAACAGAACTCACAGGCTTTCCCCACATGTTCAACCACCTATCATCACGGCCGATGCCTTTCATGATAGGCTCGTCAGCCTGAGATGCATCCGTTCGTAGATACCATACCTCAAATAGCGTTTCGTCTGATACAATGCTGCGATGATGTTCCTGGTCCTCCGCATATGTTTGTGGGTGAATCGAGGGAAGTGTGATTGGATTTTGATATTTCGAAACAAAACGCATTGGCATCTTTCAAGGTTTTACCCCTCCATAAGCACGGACTGAGCTTGGCAAATCCCCCTGCATGACATATTTTCCCACCACAGGTAAGTTACTAGACAATAGAAGAAGGTGAGAATAATGGATGCGGTGGTGGTATTGACGATGTGATACTACAGATTTGCAAGGAAGGATAGAGAGTTGCTTTATTATGGGCATGATACCTCTCGAAGTTGGGCTACACGAAGTGTGTCTATTCACGATCACCTACATACTGACTCTCAAGAACATGAAAGATGAGTCCGATAACACCATCTAATCGTGTAAGCCGTGGATCTCAATCGCAAGAGGACGTGTATATGCCCCGTGCGATGCAATTTCTGGTTGGTGCCCGGATGATTTTATGTCGCACAATACGAAGATTGCAGACGACCCCGCTTCTCCTTCTGTCGATAACCAGTGTGACAGGAATATCGATGTATTTTTGTGTACTATGCCGCTCTGATCTTGCTGCGAATGATGCACTTCAAAATATGTACAAAAGAAGAACTTATCGAGTCCGCTTCAGCATCTATGAAGCTGGGATAGCACCTATGGCTTCTTGCGATAAAGACGATTCTTCCTTAGGCTTCTCGGTTTCCGACTCCGGCTCTGTAGGCTTGGGAGGCTCTGCAGATTCAGAGGTAGTCGCTGCTGGTTCTTCCATAGCGCCCTCTGTCTTTACTTTATCATCCTTAATACCGCCTACGACTCTTAGACCTCCAGCCTTCCGCGCCATATTATCAAGATCAGCCTTTCTTTTCAGACGTTGTTTGACCTCCGAGACAAGGTCCTCAAGCTTGACTACTACTCCATCTTTCTCTGGGTGGCCTTCTCTTAAGCCATTCTCCTTAATTTTGACCATACCCTGAGCCACTTCATCTTCGCCCAAGATAACACTAAAAGGTACGCTGTTCACCTCAGCAGCCTTAAATTGGTTTGGCAATTTTGGTTTGACCTTGTAAAGGAATTCCGCCTAATCGAGGTATTAGTAACCCGGAATTTATCATCGCGTAGGTTTTTGTGGACACCAACCTTTATCCCGGCCTCCCAGAGAGTTGAGCAAATCGACATTCTCTCTTTTAGAAGACCAGTGAAACCTTTACCTCCAAAAGCCATCACGAAACAGTCAACTTCGTTATTACGCACTTGTTCGGCTGAATGTTCCTCCTCCATTCTTGCTTTTGTGATAGAAAAGATCCGATCAACACCGAATGAGATACCAACACATGGAATTTGCTTCCCTTTGCCCGCAAACATACCAACTAGGTTGTCATAACGTCCACCTGCTGCAACACTTCCAACTCCCACACTTGGATCAGACGAACGGTCCTCATCGGGATCCACGCTACCCTTTGAGGGCTTTTTGGAGGGCTTTGGCGGCGCAGCCGTGGCAGCAGATGTGGTAGCAAGTGGCGCAGAACCCTCAGTAACAACCTCGTAGATGACACCGGTATAATAGTCGAGACCTCGTGCTAAACTTAAATCAAATGAAACATTCTCCGCACATTTGAAGGCATCCAGGTAGGTGAAAAGCAGGTCCATATCTTCCAGGCCTGCCTTCATAGAAGCATTGGCCATCAAACTTTCATCTGCCTGTAACGTGCTTAGTAAATCTCTTTGACCCTTCTTTACGACATATTCTCCGATTTTGTCCGCGACCTCTTCGGCTAGGCCCTTTTCCTCGGTCATCTCCTTGCGCACGTCTGTCCAGGGTAGTTTATCAAGTTTGTCAACTGCCGAAGAGATTGTACGAATCTTGTCTTCTGGGACACCGCAGACTTCGAAGATTCCATCCAATATCTTTCGGTGATTGATCTTGATAGTGTATCGTCCCTTCCAGCCAAGACCTTCAAAAACTTCGGTTGCGATTCTTAGAACTTCCGCATCAGGTAACATGGGATCGTAGACACCAGCTATATCAAAATCGCATTGATAGAACTCTCTCATGCGACCTTTAGTCATTGCAGGCTGATCTCTCCGGTAAACTTTCGCGATGTGATATCTTTTGATGCTCTGTACGTTGCCATTCATAGCTAACCATCTTGCGAAAGGAACTGTGAGATCATATCTCAATGAGCAGATTTCTCCACCTTGGTCTGCAAGATCGTAGATAAGTTTGCTGTCCTCGCCATATTTCCCTGCGAGAATCTCCTTCAACTCAAAGACTGGGGTATCTATGGTGACTGCTCCATGGCGCTTAAATGTATCAGTAATGGTGGAAAAGATCTTGTCACGAATGACCATATCCTTTCCTTGCCCTACGAAAACATAAGTATCATGTCACATGTTATGTTATTGACGTTGATAAGAATGAAAGAGTGCAGAGTAATATAACAAGAACATGCGGGGCGTTCCTACAATCCTTGGTCCCCTTTGGAGTCTTCAACTCGAACTTTGCTCCTTTGGGTGCCATGTCGAGCTCTTCAATACTCTTCCTTTCTGCTTTTGATAGTCGCGGAGCTGCGGGGGTCCAAGCCGACCTGGAATTAGCAAATTGTAGACGTCGTGGAAGTCGTGATGATCTCGCAGATCTGAGTAATTGAGTATGAAAGGCCTTCATTCACTTTCACCCACCAATATTGGGTATTGATGAGATTAGGATGTGCAACTTCGTCGTTTCTGAGTCACTGGGTAGGCTCAAGTTTTTTGTTCATGCAGGTCGCAAGGCTGATGTTGAGAGAGTTGGTGGAGTAAATTCTCGCTTGTGTCCAACCCACCGAGTCCATCGGCCCAATTCTTGCAAAAGTTCCGACGAGATCAAGCACAAATGATGAGCTGTGACCGAGCTAGGGTTGATTCCATTCTCCTTCACATCTCAACCCTCACCTCATTTTGATCGTCATCATACCCGCATGTAGAGCTCATGATGGCTCCTCATGCTGGGTTTGATACTGATCAAATCAAGGACAAAGCGAGAAAGGATCTTCTGTATTTATTAGAGGGTGTAAGTAAGGGCTCACCGTGCTCGAAAAGCGCCAGGCCTCAGCTAACACGTAGTTAACCATAGATCCGCGGGAAGAAAAACCTGGTACTTGAGAAGAGTTTGGCTGGACCACTAGGCATAATTGTCAAGTTTTCAACTCTGCAGGATTATGGCGTCGATAAGGTGTTCTTTCTAGAGAATGGCAACGCAGATGTTAGCCAACAGAATGTTGTGTTCATCGCTCGCGGTGAGAGTGCGAAGCATGCTCAATCAATAGCTGGTAAGTCAGTATATTTCTTCTTGCACACATTTCTTTTATAACCCTTCCTTTATGGGATCTTAAAGTAGACTCTTTAGCAGTATTTCATCCACTCTATCTAGTCAGTCTTGATCCCTAGATGAACAACTTATCTGTATAACAGATAGCGCGAACCTATGGGTCTTCTTCATCTGCACCTTGTTTTTGATGCCATCAGACGCGCTGACATTTACAGATCATATCAAGCGCATGCAACGAGAAAGCCAAACAGGACATGAATTCTCCATATTTTGGGTTCCTCGAAGAACTTTGGTGTCCGAGAAAATACTCGAAGAGGCCGGAGTCTTGGGTGATGCGAGCATTGCTGAATTTCCTCTTTACTTTCTACCACTGGAAAGTGATCTCCTGTCATTAGAATTGGACGAATCATTCGAAGATTTGTATTTACGAAAAGATCCTACCCCGACCTTCCTTCTCGCACGTGCCTTGATGCTCATACAACAAAAACATGGCTTGTTTCCACGAATGACTGGACAGGGTGACAATGCGAAGCGACTTGCAGACCTTCTTGTGCGAATGAGGCAAGAAGTGATTGCTGGCGAAGATACCAATGAGAGCAACAAATTTGGGCTCAGCCCAAGTAACACAATTGAGAGCCTTATTGTGATTGACCGCGAAATCGATTACGCGACTCCATTACTTACGCAATTGACGTACGAAGGCCTAATTGATGAAGCTGTGGGAATTCAGCATAATCAAGCTGACGTTGACTCGACAATTGTGGGATCCGCCCCCCAACCCGCCCAAGGATCTTCAAAGACTGTTGGTGCGCCGTCAGTACAAACCAAGAAGAGGAAAATAATGCTAGATTCGTCAGATAAACTTTACGCACAATTGAGGGACACAAATTTTGCTATTGTTGGACCTCTACTGAATAAAGTGGCCAGGCGACTTCAAGCTGATTATGACAGTAGACATGGAACCAAAAGTACTGCAGAACTACGAGAATTTGTGAACAAGCTTCCTGCCTATCAGGCGGAACAGCAAAGCCTGAAGATTCATACTGGGTTAGCGGAAGAAATTATGAAGCATACTCGGACAGAACAGTTCAGCAGATTGCTGGAAGTCCAACAAAATCTCGTTGCCGGTGCAGATCCTTCCTCACAACACGATACCATCGAAGAACTGATTGCTAGAGATGCTCCTCTATCAGAAGTCCTGCGACTACTGTGCCTTGAATCTTGTATATCTGGTGGCATCAAACCCCGCGATTTGGAGAATTTCAAAAGGATGATATTACAAGCGTATGGGTACCAGCACATACTGACTTTGGATGCCTTAGAAAAACTACAACTACTTCTTTCGCGTACATCTCCGATGGCATCAATGATACCGATGGCAGGATCTGGAGCTGCTACTGGCTTGAAGACTAACTATACGTATCTGCGAAAGCACCTTCGTCTAATTGTTGACGAAGTTAACGAGCACGATCCAAATGACATTGCTTATGTCTATAGTGGCTACGCACCACTCTCGATTCGGCTCGTCCAATGTGTCCTACAAAAGCAATACCTTATTTCAATGACTAGAGGGGGGAATGCCAACAATACACCAACTGTGGCGACTGGCGGGGCCTCTCAAGGCTGGCGCGGGTTCGATGATGCGGTGAAACATGTTCGTGGGCAAAGTTTTGATGAGACACAAAAGGGTGAAGATAAAGCAGTCAAGGCGAGAGCACTTCTGACTGGTGCTAGCGAAAAAAAGACCGTCTTCGTTGTATTCCTAGGGGGAATTACCTTCACAGAGATTGCGGCCTTGAGGTTTATCGCAAAACAAGAGGAAGGTATGTTTCAACACCGCATCTTTCGTGCAGTATATCGATTGGATCATTAACAAGTATATAGCACGGAGGCAGATAATCATCTGCACTACTTCGATCATCAGTGGGAACAGGATAATGGATGTTGCTATTGAGAAAGACACATTAGGAAAGGGTGGCGTGTCGGATGTAACCCCATGAAGCGATAGATATAAGGGCAAGGAAGAATGATAAGACCAGAAAATTGAACGGGCATAGAAAGCCTTCCAGTAATTTTAATGAGCAATAAAATCACCATCAAACACCGTGTCGTCGTCCTCCATTTGGTCTTGCACTTCATAACATCAATTGTCCTGCACGTAAATTGCAGCGCACCCTCATCGGAGGCTTTTGCTGTTTTAAGGTGGTCCTTGTCAAAACTAGAACTAAATCTGCACGTGGTCGCTATTAAAACAGCATCGTTTGGGCCGAGTCTCTCGAGACATGATAGATTCGTATCGTACGACACATCGATCAAAATATCCATTCTAGCTTTGAAAATAACTTTTCATGGTTTATCCATCGACTGCGGACCATCTATAAAGCATTGAGTACATGGGATCCGGTGCGGTGTGCGACATACATCGCAATATGTTGAATGCGATAGGTGAGGCCAATCCACGTGTGATACGTATATTCTATAATATGTCCATATGAAGATTCTAACATCATCAGAACAGGCATCCAAGAGTAGTTTTCATCGACTTAGTCAATAACAAGGGGTTGGAATGGTTCATGGATGGTGTATTAATGGGCATTCGTCTTCTCGCAACTTTGACCCTGACCCCTCCACTACCGAACATACTTTTATATCGAAGCATTCCAACGAAGTCATAGGATCTAGCGACTCCAAGATGGCAACCACGATGGATACTCAAATAACTCAGCAAGATGACTTAGGACATGATACATTGATGGGCTTGCAAGAACTGGACTCTCACTTGTCCATTTTTGAGTCTACGGAGACCGGATTAGATACATCCACCCCAGGTGCTGTATCACCTCCTGGCTTCGACACAGCAATTGACACTATTGAGGATTCCTCCAACACAATTGTCGTTGAGTCACCCATTGAATATCAACACTCTGATATCAAACCCCGTGCGAAGCCAAATGAAACTAAACCAGGTTTCAACGCCACTAACAAGTATGTATTGGCCACCCTCGTCCTTTTGTCTTTGACGTGACTACGGGTCAAAGCAACAGGGTCTTTGATATTGACCTCTTTATTGCAGAATAAGTCGTCAAACGAACTACTCGTCTGATGGTCATGTACACCTGAAGCCTGAAAGTGCTCGAGATTCTTTGGCCTCATCAATGACTACAGATCAAGACGACGCATCCTCAGGTCTCTCCTCATTATCTAGCAACCCTACCTCTCCAACCGACTTCGACAATCAATCCAGAGAGGCTACAAAAGCATCATCTATAGATGGAAATAGACAAAAATATAATGTCCGTCCGAAGGAATCAATACCGCCCGAGCTCCACCCGGCGGAATATGCCAGACAATGTATTGCGGCAGCGGAATCATCGCGGCTGAATCCATACTCCTTACATCCCGAGGAGTATCAATTGTTGCGTAGGCATATCAGTCATCAACAGGTCACGACGTATCTTAACATCAGAAATGGCATTCTTAGATTATGGGTCCGAAATCCTACTATACATGTGATGAGAAACGAAGCTATTGGTTGTGCGAAAGATGCCCGGTGGTTCGAAGTTGCTCGGATATGTCATGAGTGGTTAGCTCGTCGCGGCTACATCAATTATGGCTGTCTGGAAAACCCCGAATCCACAAAAGACAAAAGCAAAAAACCGAAGGCCAAACGAAAGAGGAGAACAATTGCCGTGCTTGGTGCTGGTATGTCGGGTTTAGGCTGTGCACGACAGCTTGAGGGCCTCTTTGCCCAGTTTGAAGATCGGTTTCACGAAATGGATGAAGAATTACCTCGTGTGATTATTCTGGAAGGCAGAGATAGGATTGGGGGTCGTGTGTACTCACGGCAGTTCAAAACACGACCAAAATACCCAACGCTCTATCCAGGTAGCCGGCATACAGCAGAGATGGGTGGCATGATTATTACTGGTTTTGACCGTGGCAATCCTTTGAACATCATTGTGAGAAGACAACTTGCCTTGCCCTATCACCCACTGAGACCTGATACAACAATATATGATTCCAACGGACAACCTGTAGATCTTCAAAGAGACCAACAAGCAGAAAAGCTCTTCAATTATATATTGGATCGAGTTAGCGAGTACAAATTCAAGCTTCCGGTATCGCCACTCATTGATGGCGACAAGGATCATCTCGACGCTGGACGTGATGGCAATGGCGATGGATCAAGAACCATCAGCGAGGTCGAAAGTAGGACTAGTATTCCTGCACAATCCACGACTAGCGAGAATGCCCCTGGATCTGTTGAAATACAGATGGTTCCTGTGTCATCCGATAGACTCACCGGTAGGGCACATCTCGAAGCTGGCATTCCAGCCGTTCATACTGCCGCGTATAAGGCTCGCGAGATTGGCTGGAAATTAAGAGAGGGCGTTGGTATTGAATTCGATTTGGATCTTGAAAGAGCGACGAACGCTCAAGATGCTACTCTTGGATCGGTCTTCGATGACGCAATCCGGCAATACATGCGAATAATCGACTTTACTCCGCTTGACCTTAGGCTGATCAATTGGCATGTCGCCAATCTGGAGTATAGCAACGCCATTACATACAGCAAATTGAGCTTGGGAGGCTGGGATCTCGATGCCGGCAACGAATGGGAAGGAAAACACTCAATGGTGATAGGAGGCTACCAACAGGTTCCGAGAGGATTACTTAATTGTCCGTCGCCATTGGATGTTAGAAAGGGCCATGCGGCGAAACGTATTATCTACAAGGACAGTATTCAGAAATCAGTCATTGAATGTGAGAATGGTGAAGCTATTGAAGCTGACTATATTGTTTCGACTATTCCCTTGGGTGTTTTGAAGCAGAAAAAGATCCAGTTTGAGCCAGCGTTACCGGACTGGAAGACTGGCGCAATTCGGCGGATTGGATATGGAGTTCTCAACAAAATAGTCCTCGTTTACAAGGAACCATTCTGGGATCTAAGTAGAGATATCTTTGGGACACTCCGCAGCCCTCCAAATCGTTTTACGCTAGACCAAGGAGAGTACTTTACTCAGAGAGGAAGATTCTTTCAGTGGTTCAATTGTACGGAAACCTCAGGCTTGCCCACTCTCCTGGTGCTCATGGCAGGTGATGCAGCTTTCTGGACAGAAAAGACTCCCAACGATGAACTTATCGGTGAAGCTACAAGGGTGCTAAAGACTGTTTTTGGAGATGTTGTGCCTGCACCAGCAGAGGCGATCGTAACACGCTGGGGACAAGACGAGTTTTCTCGTGGCAGTTACTCTTACACGGGACCTGACTTTCAGCCTGATGATTATGAGGTTATGGCACGAAACATCGGCAATCTCTTCTTTGGTGGAGAACACACTTGTGGCACTCATCCCGCCACTGTTCATGGAGCTTATATTTCCGGGTTGAGAGCAGCTTCCGAAGTTTTAGAAGCTATCATTGGTCCAATTGAGGTCCCCGTGCCACTCATTCCACCTAAGGAATCTGCATCGAAAAGAAAGGCATCTGCTGTCGAAGAGCAAAAGGATCCAAAGCAAACACGGCTGGAGGCATACGAGATTGAGATATGGAATGCAATATATGCAAAGCTTGGCGATCGGCCGTGGAAACCTCCGAAGAACCACGCTAATGCCTACCAGCTGTACAGCAAAGATACATGGGAGCAAGCCAAGAGGAAATGTGAGGAAGGACGAAGGCCTGGCAAAGGCAAGCCAATTACGAATGAAGTCAAAAAGATGATAAGCAAAATGTGGAATGAGGCTCCTGAAGATATCAAGAAACCATACGTTGAAAAAGCCC
This sequence comes from Clarireedia aff. paspali H2, assembly GCA_026770245.1. Lineage (NCBI taxonomy): Eukaryota > Fungi > Ascomycota > Leotiomycetes > Helotiales > Rutstroemiaceae > Clarireedia > Clarireedia aff. paspali H2. The sequence goes on along the minus strand of JAJCXA010000097.1, from coordinate 81,986 downwards.
ACGAGCGAAAAGAAGCATACGCGGCTGCCGTTGCAGATTATACTGTCAAAGCTGCTAAATGGGACAAAGATGCGTGGGATTTCCGGTTAGAGTATGAGAGAGAACACCCTAGTTTACCAGGCCCAGATGAAGAGATTGGCAGTCCATGGCGACGTGATAGAAGGGCCAAAAGACTTACCTCGGGTTACGCAGAAGATTCTGGTTCGGAGCTTGAGTTGTAAGAGATTTCTTTGATTAGCATCACGTTCCAATTGTACGATATATTTTGAAGAGGATCATTCATAAACACATGGAGTTCTCTGCTGCATACTCTTGAAGCGCATATTTAACTGGGTATGATGGCCTATGGCGTATGGATGGATTTGTGGTGAGCGATCGATGGGATTGGGTGCATATGGCTCTTTTTGGCTTCCGTCGCATTTGTATCTATTTAAAGTTCAAACACATAATCGATACGTTAAATCTTCTCCAATTAATGTGAGATTACAAAAGGGTCGACAGGACGGCGCGCGTTTGCTGATCTCAAAAGTGCTCACCGACAATACGTGGACCGATAGGATGAGGGGTTCGTCGATCCATTAATATACCCCGGCTCTCGCTAAAACGAACCTCGAACGTCAACCCCTCCATCGTCAACTTTGACAACACAAGCTTTATACCTCCATCCAACTACACCTCAAAATGGCGGAAGTTGACCAATTTGACAGCGCGCTGTAAGTTGATACTTCCATGTATCGCCAGTTTCTACACGGATCCATAATACAGCAGCCACAAGGAAGAAATTGCTAACACCTCTCTCCGCTCACAGGGATCTCCTCCGCCGCCTCAACCCCAAACACACCACTACTCACCTCAACTCCCTAATCGATCTCGTGCCATCCCTCACTGAAGATCTCCTCAGCTCCGTCGACCAACCGCTCACCATCTCCCGCTGCCGCAAAACCGGCCGCGATTATTTGCTGTGCGACTACAACCGCGATGGGGACAGTTATCGATCGCCATGGAGTGGAGAGTTCGAGACACCTGTTGGCGGAACGACACCAGGTGGGGTCGACGAGTCGGGAAATAATGAAGGCGCGGGTGAAGGAGCAGTGCCTAGTGAACGGGTGAGGAAGATGGAGATAAGAGCCAATGAGGCATTTGATGTCTATAGGGAGTTGTATTATGAGGGGGGAGTGAGCAGTGTTTATTTCTGGAATCTGGATGATGGGTTTGCGGGTGTGGTTCTGTTGAAGAAAGGTTTGTTTACGTCTTCCCAAAGCTACTGTTTGAATATTTTCCCTTTTATTATTTGAGTTATGAAGGTCTGTCTAGGTATAGCGTTAAGCTAATAAGTTGAAATAGTTGCACCTAAATCCAGCAGCTCCTCTGGGTCCTGGGATAGTATCCATGTCTTCGAAGCCGTTGACCGCGCCCGCACCGCACACTATAAACTCACCTCAACCGTGATTCTCTCCCTGTCCACAGGAAACCCTGAATTAGGCGATATGGACCTCAGCGGTAACATGACCCGCCAAATCGAATCTGATTTACCGATTCAAGATGATGCAGAACACGTGGTTAATATTGGTCGATTGGTTGAGGATATGGAGTTGAAGATGAGGAATTTGTTACAAGAGGTGTACTTTGGAAAGGCGAAGGATGTCGTGGGTGATTTGAGGAGTTTGGGCAGTTTGAGTGAGAAGGCTGGGGAGAGAAAGGTTAGGGGGGAGATGTTAGAGGGTATGAAGAAGTAGAGGGCTTGAACAAGTCGCTCGGCTGGGCCCAGGAAAATTGTAGATGGGTTGCAATGCATAGATGCACGTGGGTGGTTGGGCATAAAAAATAAAAGAATGATTTTGTTACGTCGTTTTTGGTTATAGTTCAGGTAATTGTTATTCCTACGGCGGATAGCCTTCCATACCTACCCCCGTCGAGATTCAGATAAGTCATCATGGGTCCTGTCAATGTGGCTAGCAAAAACTCTGGCTGGAATCACAATAAATGGAGTGCCTAATGATCTGCCACCCATATATAGGTTTGCACTAAGTATGAGTTCATTATGTCGGATTGATTCACACAACACCCAAAGACTTCTTATTCTGGACGATGAATGAGCTCTATCGACGGTAGAACCATGAACCGAGCGCGTCTCTGGTATGACATAGTGCCCTCTACATATCCCTTCATGGTGACAGAATTAATCCACCAAATCACGACCCACCGTTGGGCACTTATGGTGCCCAGCCTTGCAATCGTTCGTCCTGCCCTGTTCGGATGAGTTACCCACCATCGTATCATTGTCCCTCGTATCAGCATCACTATCCCCATCTGTTTGCATACCAGTATCAGGAGAATACTGGACCCAAGAAGTAAATTTCAATGGGATGCTGCACATGGATGATGTCCAACCGGATGTCACCCACCGCAGACGCGCCGTTTCCTTATGATATCACAATACCATGGGTATTTATTACACCTAATGTGCCTTCCATGGTGCGTAGGGCTACGGCTCGGTCGGAGCTACGTATACAGTAATCGCTGCGATAGTAGGAAGCGCCGGGTAGCGGACATGTTCGCCAAAATACCTATTGATATCTGGCTGCTTATATTACGATCGAACTGGGCCTTCTCATCGATACAATTCGATACGAATGCGAGCTCTTGGTTCGGTTCCCGGGAACTAAGTGCCGGTGGCATCAATACATGGCTGGCAAGGCAGCATTGACTGACAGTAGTCTCTATGAATCACAGCCGTGACAACATTCCCGCGGCACAGATGCTTTGGTCACAGAGCTAAGCCACGACATAATTTTACCTACCACATGCGATACACCCTCAACTTGCGATAGCAGATGTAATATCGTGGGCAGGTGAGTTTGTATAAATCCTGCAAAAATTCCTTCTTTTCATTTGCCAAGTCGCCCGGGCATGCATCTGCATAACCCCCCCTGTATTAAAATTTCAACGATTCTCGAATCCTTCTAGAAAGCCGGTATTCATCTACCAAGATGCGACCCCCATCGGGATCGAGTAGACGTTAACGTACCACTGTAACAGGCTTGTTACATGCAGTAATTGAAAGCATGGCCATGATCCAACGAAAAGCTGCATGTGCAGGAGATGAACGGTTAAGGGGTTTGCAGCGTTGTTACTGTGCACTTTCCGTTTCGAAAGTTTTCGATGCATGCACTGGGTGGTGCGATGGAAGGTCGGATTTCGGGCAAGGAAGCAAATAGGGGAAATGAGCATGGGTGAAAGGGAGTTGGGAATGACCTGCGTGTTACTTGCATGCAGAAGGCAGATTTCGTGTTCAAGGAAAAGAAAGAATGGAAGGCATGTAACACCGCGTTCTGCACGCAACAGTCTAGCGATACGTTGTGTTGAGCGGCGGCCATGGCTCCTTACAGCTCCGTATTACACCTTTGCGCAACATTCGTTACATGCTCGGTAGAATCGGTAGCGGCCTCTTCCTGTCTGTATCCCCTTCTGACATACAAATGCCAGGGTCCTGCCGTTCTTGCATGTCTCCTTTCTGCGTAATGGTTGCGTTGACTAACGAGGCTGAGGGGAATCTTGAGCAAGGTTGTGATTTTGCTCGGGTCTCTCGTGTTGGTCCCCCTTCAAGATGCACGGGAGATTAAAGCGTCAGGTTTTGGAAATTTTTGTTCGGACCAAAAGATCAAGCTACTGTACACCAGGATAAGATTTTGTGAAGTACCGAAATCTGTTTTGCCACAGTGGAACGCCCGTGCTGCTTTTGAGGTACATAACTCGAGTCCGGAGAATTTGTCTGTTTTACTGCATCGCTGCCCGCCAATTCTCCGTAAAAGTGGCAAGATTATCGAAGTTTGGTAGACTAAAAAGGTAGTATCCGCAGGAAGGCGGCAGCTAAAAATGAAATGGACAGGGAAACAACGCAAGGAACACGAGAGTTTGGCCCCCAATCAATATAAAACCAACGAATCCAAATGTAAGATGTACAAATGAAGCAAGTTGCCAATCTTCCATCCCTTCTAGAAGCATTTGGATAAACTCCAACCCAGGAGACTCCATGCATACGACCGGCGACGTATTTGGGTATGACATGACAACTTTCCCGTAGAGTGCATGGTCGACTGCGAACAAATGAAGATATAAATGATCAGGATGGTCGGATGTAACCAATTGATATGCGCATCCCACTTTCAGGCAATGGTTCTTCGTTGGTCCCACATAAAAGCATATATCATCCACACACTGTATTGGTAACACCATCGCTTGTAACATGTACATGTAATAGCAAGATGAAGCATATCGCCATTTCTTCATGATCCCATCCCATCAGTCAGAGCTGATGAGCAGGCCCCTCAAAGTCGAAACACCATTGCCAACTCCGGGACTGCCCAACAAAATAAAGTACAGGAGTATACATCCACGGGTGTTGGCAAAATTCTAACCAATCTTAAAACAAGGTGGTAACACTTCTTCTATGGCACCAGAACCTCGACTTGGTTGCATCAACCGGCAGATCATTTATGCCACTTGACATGAAATCACCGTATACGCTCATATCGACTTTGATATTGTTTGCGAGCTTCCGGCTTTGACCATATTCCCTCTCGTGTCATCGGCGCACATATGTGTCTTAGATTATATTATGTGCAGCATGAAAGAAAGGGACTTGCTAGGTGGGTAGGAGGTGGGTGAGTAGTGTAGATGTCAAGCAAATTGCTCCTTCCTGATCTGCTGGTTTCACTTGTTCGGTTCTACCCGTATGCCATGATTCGACTCGATTTGCGAGATAGGATCACCTCCGTAGAGATCCTGCGCTATCACAGGCCATAGAATCCGTGACAGAGGCAAGGGAACAGGAACGGCGGCAGGGTGATGTTCGGAGAAGACTCTTCCAATAACGGGGGAACCCAACCGATGTATGGGCTGCATTCTGCATCGGTGGAAGCGAGGAAAAGGACATGGAGATCGAGGAGAAAAGGGGAGAAACGGGGAGAAACGGGCATGATAACCATCTGGGCCGTGAGGGAGAGCAGCAGAAGGAAGGTTGAGATGCAGCTGCCTTTTGCAAACCTTACCAAACCCAACCAAGACCCGACCAAGACCCAATCCGGGCCTAGTCATGACCCAACCAGACCGTACTCTACATGATACATAGACCCGGCCTACTTGGTGCAAATGGCTAGCAGAGTGTACGAAGTAGTAAAGGAATGCCATCCGAAGGGTCCTTGCAGATGCAGTTGTCGTTGCGTGCATGTATACAAGTACAAGTATAGGACTAATACGACTAATGCGACTAATACGACTACTGTAATAAGACTACTCGGGACTTCGTCTCTCTACTTTCGTACCTGGCAAGGTTGAAGTATCAAATATCAAATATCAAATATCAAATATCAAATACCCCCCTCTCGCTTTCCAAGCCACTTTTAGAACCACGGGACTACTCCCTCCCATCCCCAACAACTGCGCAAAACCCACGCCGCACACCTACCTACATTGATCCTTTAACGACCTGTGTTGCAGATCAATCACTCCAATACCCTATTTCAAGCCCTACCGTACTCATACCGACTTTCCGAAAGATTGGATCTTCCTCTGCTTTGGGAACAAAATCTTGTTGACTCTAATCAAAGGACACGGGAATACCACGTCCACCCATCCTTCTCACACCTCCTCTCCCCATATTAAATTCGTTTGCGCCTGTCCCTCCACGAACGAAATCTCCGATCATAGTTCATAGACCACACTGCGCAATACACTTCACACTCCTCATTCACAAACCCATCCTTCATTCATCTGGCGCAACCTAAATTTTCACCCGTCAACCACATTCGAAAAGAAAATTAAACAGTCGCGCGAAGCATACACGAAGATGGCGGAGAAGCCAGCGGTTCTCATCATCGGCGGTCTTGGATACATAGGTCGTTTCCTCGCATTACATATCCACAAAAACAATCTCGCATCAGAAGTTCGGATTGTGGATAAAGTGCTGCCACAGTTAGCATGGCTGGCACCAGAGTTCGCAGAGGCGTGCTCGAATGACAAATTCGTGCAAGCTGATGCTAGTAAAGAGCGTATGTTTGTGGATTTCTACAGTATTTTCTACTCTAAATCTGCTTGTCTAACATCCTTCGTGCATCCGAATAGAATCAATGTCGAGGATCTTTGATCGCGCAAATGGGAAACAGTGGGACTATGTCTTCAACTGCGGGGGAGAGACTCGATACTCACAAGAGGATGAAGTTTACAAAGTGCGCTCTCTTGCACTGAGTGTCGCGGTGGGCAAGGAGGCTGCGAAGAGAGGTGTGAAAGCTTTCGTAGAACTAAGTACGGGGATGGTATACAAATCGGATTCATCGCCAAGTAAAGAAGGCGACAAGCTGAAGCCATGGAGCAAGATTGCCGTCTTCAAACTGCAGGCTGAGGAGGAATTGGCCAAAATTGAGGGGTAGGTCTTCATTTCTCGTTTTGGTATTTGAAATGGTTGGGAGGGGTCATGAGGGGCTCCCCAAGGACAACTATAGACACCTTACTTTCTCTCATGCAATGATCGCTAATAAGATTCTAGGCTCAACCTCGTCATCGTTCGTCTCGCGCACGTATACGGCGAGTATGCCTCCCAATTCATCCCTACAGCTCTTACAATGGCACGCATCTATCAGCATCTTCAGGAGGAAATGAAATGGTTATGGACAAAGGACTTGCGCGTCAATACCGTAGAGATCAAAGACGTCTGCCGTGCACTCTGGGCCATTGTCGAATGGTACGCTGTTGCTAACAAGCCTAATTGGGACGAGACAACGATGGGCAAAATCCCCACCTTCAATGTGGTGGACAAGGGAGAAACGTCGCAAGGGACCCTAGCCGAACTCATTGGTGATATTTTTGGCATCAAGACTGGCTTTCAAGGACAGCTTATTAGTACATTCGCGAAACTGAATATTGACAGTGTTGTGGATGATGTCAATGACGAGGTCCTTGGTCCATGGGCGGAATTACTCGAACAAGCAGGTATTACACGGCCAGGCCCTCTTACCCCATTCATGGAGAAGGAGTTGTTGAAAGATACCGACTTAAGTATGGATGGCAGCAGACTTGAAAAGGTGGTTGGCTTCAAATATGAGAACCCCAAACTTACCAAGGAGTTGATGCAAGGCATGATTGATAGTTACATCAGAATAGGTTGGTGGCCTGTTGCAAAATAGACACACTCATCCTCTTTCCACAACCATCTGTCTTGTTCCCAGTATCGATATTTCCTACCTTCCAGAGGATAAGATTTTCATTCAGTATATATATATCTCCCTTCTCACTGCTATGGAATGACCCCAAGGACACCATACCAACCCTGGGACCAGGAGGCCGCTACGCAGGACAAATGATGAATCTATACCGACTTCCTCACCTATTATCAAACCAACCAAACTCAGGGTCAAACCCACAACGAAGTAACGATGAACGAGCAACGGACGCGAAACCAATGAAACCAATCCACATCCACTACGCATAAAAGTCAACCTTACGATTGCTTCATTCAGCCCAGCTATACATCTGCTTTTCCGCTTGCTTGCTTTCTTTTCTTGCCTAGTGTAGTTACTTTACATTACCTTTACCTTTACTTATATTACTCTACTTTACATTCATATCCCCGCCGTGCGCGCAGATCGCATCTTTTAATGATACCAGAGATTGTGCCTTTTCATTCTACGTTGTGGTTTTTTCTTCATCCGATTTGCTATCCATACTACATCCATTTCTTGCATATCGGCTCACTTTTTATTATTCTTCTATCTTTTGTACATTTCCTTTTTGCCTTTTGCTATCTATCAGATGAGACGGGAATGGAAGGGGGGTAGTGATAAGAATTTACAGAAGTCGGAAAGAGGATGAGGGCGCAGTGCAGTGCAGTGCAGCCTAAGGTGTGAAATTGCTAGAGGAGAAATTATAGGGGCGGAGTAAACATGTATTTGTACGTACTCGCTGTATACATACATACAATACATTCCAATAAGTTACAACATAACTATCACAGTTCTACTGAATACTTACCATCAACCGCCTAGCACGATTAAAAGTAGACCGACCCATTGACTACGTGGTGAGTGCCTCGTCCTGTGCGCTGGTGGTCCCCCATTCCGGCAGTCCTCTAGTGTGATGTGCGAACTACCGACTCGACTACTATCCCCATCTATCCAGCCACGTATCAATTGATAGCCCGTCCACATCAAGTACGATATAGTGACTGACAGCAGTATACATACTCACTCACCCACACCTCAACAAATACGCACTCTACCACTCTCTCCACCCCTCCTCCAATACAGCAGCTGCAAACATTCAACCTTAATAATCACAATCACCACGAATAACCAAGCAGTCTCAAAACATATATTATATTCCAATTCAAATCAAGTGTCCATGTGCTAATCTTAATGCGTAACTGTACCCCCAACTTTCCAAATACCAATATCATATCCAAGATCCAATTTCATTCACCTCGCTATTCCTGAAAGGCTTCGAGCAGTAAATAAAAAGTAAATAAAAAAGAGAAAGACGAGTAGTATAAACACAATCGGTATCTCAACATACATTAGAACTCGTCAACCGATAAGTATCAAACTCATCCAATGATCGAGCTTTGCTAGACTAGAGCACTAGCCAAAATGCTCCCGGAGATAGATAAGATAGGGGACCAAGTAGATTCGATATCAAAAACGCCTACGCTGTGCATAATCTTTCAAACCAATCCTTCAATGCATATGACTAGAGCATCTAACCAACCAAACTATAAATCAAGATATCACATCGTTCTTCCCCTCTCATCCTCGCTTCCAACGTGTCGTTCCTCATCGTCCGCACCTCTTATACTTGCCACTGCGCTCGCGGCCTGACTTTCTCTGACTCGGAAACCCTCGATGACTTCTGCCAGCTTGGCGCCTTCGGTCTTGCCGCGCTCGACATTGACGAAGTAGATTAAGGGCGCGGGTAAGCCGACAAGGACGGCCAGAAACCAGAAGGCTGGTCTGATTTCCCCAGTGTGATCCACGATGGCGCCTACGACTGCTGGTCCGAACACACTGGATCCTTTATCGGTGATGGCGTATAGCGCGTAGAAAGCTGCTTCAGACCCCGGGGGAATAAGTTCGCCGAAGAGAGACCGACAGTAACTACTAAGCCCACCGAGGACGAAACCATAGGCAAAACCGAGTGGATACATCTCCCAGGGCTGTTGAAGGCCAATGACGTTCCAGCGCTTGACCATAGGGATAAAGCCAAGGAGACCGTAGAGAGGGATTAATTCAAAGATGCAGATGCATGCTAGGATTGTTTGATGCGGTTTTAGGTTTAGAGTACGAGATATGGCGGCCCAGGAAAATGCACCGAGAACGCCGGCTGTGGTGGCGATGACGTTGATGAGACCCAGAGCTTCGGGTGCCATGCGCAATTGCGTTTTAGCATATAATACTGCTGTTCCCGAGACCGTGGCGATGGCGTCAGACAGGAGAAACCATGCTGCAAGGAATAGCGTGATATCTTTTAGACGTCGTGCTAATTTCACAGTTCGCCATAAAGATGCCCATGCATATATGATATACGCAAACCAGCTTCGTGAGCTCTTTGAATCACCGTTTCCAGTCGATGGCAACGGTGGGCCAGGCCTTGGTCGCAGCCACATTGCGGCTGGAATTGTAAACAGGAACCACCATAGCCCAACGAAGAATAGTACTAGCCTTAATGAGAACGTTGTACCCTTGAGAAGCCAGATGATCACGATGGATACGCATTGCAGAAATAGACCAGCGCTGTACCCAATTCCTATTCCCGTCGAAGATATCTGAGTTGACAGCCGAAGCTCCTTTGAAGTTAAGTCTCTCGACTCGGCTGGGTCAGAGGAATGTGGTAGCAGTGCGCTTCGCTCATCATATACTTCGTTTTCGGGTTCATTCAGCATATGTTCTGGTGGTTGATCATGAATTATGGTAGAGCGTAGATCCGGTGTGAAATCCGGAGTACCATACTGCGTCTTTGGATGATGTCGAACCAGTAAAGGAAGGAAGGAGTTAAGCAAGACAAAGCTCGCGCCAAAACAGGTGTTCGAGATGATCGCCCAAAGTGCACCTAGCAAATAGACTTTCGGCACCACTGTCAAGAATAGCATTGTTGTTATAGAGCCAGCGAATGCGAAAAATAGTAGCAGCCGTTTGCGATAGTTTCCGTGATCCGCCGCGCAGCTAATAGATACCACGAGTATTGCTTGGAATAGAACGCTAAGAGAGAAACTGTACATAGCGAAACTAGCGGTGTTTATTTGCATACCCAGGAGGTATACCACACATTGTCCATCTTTCGCAGAGCCGGGATGAAGCCCTGGTGGTGGATGTGATGAGCTTGAACCGCATGGCATCGTTGGATCTGAAAGTAGGACGCCATTCTCTCTTGCCAATTGCTCCAAAGTGATCGGGATGAACGAGCCTGCAACACCGCTGTTAGTTCGAACTCATAGAAAGCTTATAATAAGCTTAACCTAAGCTGCGGTACTGAAACTCCCAGATCTGGAGGTATAGTGCCGTCATTTATAATAAATAGAATGAAGTTGGCAACCTCTGTCTCTCCTCCAGTGTTCTGCCATTGAATGGCGTCAATCAATGAATGCATCATTGGTACATTCAAATAGCTCAAATAGCTTGAGCATCACCGGTAACATGAATTAAACGACTCAAAAGAAAACCACAAGACATACCAATACCACATATCACGAAAACCTCTGCAGCGAAGCCATATGCATACCAACCCGACAACTCTTTCCGACTCGTTAACCGTGTATCCTCACCCGCATATTGAGCCGGTGCATCTCTATGGGCAGAGCCAATGTCGGGTCCCATACTATCGTGATCAACGGAGCTAGACCGTTCGTCATCTGCTTCAAAAGAGGATGAGTGCGATGTGAAGGAGATTTTTGTGCTATTTGAAGGGGCGCGTTGTGGTTCGGGACGAAGATGAGGCAAAGGAAGCTCGGCTTCGCGAGGAGGCATTTGCGCAGCTTGGGCTGGGTTGGCTCGGTTGGGGGTTCGGAGCTAGGTATGTGCTGAGTTGCTAGGCGCCCAGATACGGACGGACGTACAGTACTTCGTACTGGGGGATCGTAGGGGACCGGTTCCAGTCAAGCCAGTCGTGCCAGTCAAGCCAGTCGTGCCAGTCCAGCAGCTCGATTGCTTATTGCTCGATCCTTGGAGCGAATGTGTGTGTACGAAGGATATTTCGAGCGTATTGGATTGTATGTACGAAGTAGTCCCGAATTCTCAAAAGTATGGTACGGTAGAGGTGGATTTTATTTTTAAAACATCGCGCCAATGACCGGACAACTGGTAAAGCTTTTCATTATCGGTGTGCACTCTCCTGTGGTCGGTCTGTTCAATATTGTGCTCATGCATGCATCGGCCCTGCGCTGTTGGAGCAATATGTGAAGATATAAAAACATACCTAAATGTGTACGGGTTGTACGTGTTAAGAATGATTTGGCGGCGATTTAGTGTAAATGTGCATATGCAGGAAGGCGAGAGAAGAAGGCGAGAGAAGAAGGCGAGAAGAAAGCGAGAGAAGAGAGCGAGATAAGAGAGCGAAAGAAGAGAGGGGAGGGGAGGGAAGGGAAGGGAAGGGAAGCTATTGACAGAAGATATCGAGGTACAGTATAGTTGATAGACGCTCTAACCTTCGACAAATTCCGAATAGCCAGGGGTGGATGGGGATTTTCCTCTCTGCCCAACAGCCCACGAGGTGTGGGAGTGAGGGGAAGCAATCATGGAAGCAATCATGCAAGCAAAGGTGTCCAGGAACTCACCACCAAAACAATGTCGAGAACAAACGATAACTTATACAAAGCGATATCTCGACAAGTGATCGTGTGTCGTAGAATGCATGCGTTTGACCCGTTCCCTTCTCACCTCACATACGTCGAGCGATCTTTGGCAGGTCCCAGCTGGTGAACGTGTATGAAAGGACTCTCGAGGCACTGTACTTCGTAGAGCTCCGAACAAAAGAACAATGAATCGTTTTCCTCGCGCCACCTTTCTGGTCTGCATTGTTTTTCACCGCGGCAAGATAAATCTTCAGATTGTTGGTGTCACATGATGTCGCTCACCTTTCGGTGGTGCTCGAGTAGGCAAAAGAATGCGCTAAGCAAGAATCCGGCCTAGTACATCCGTCCGTGATTCCATCAAAGGAAAGCAGCCCAGCCCGCCCCATTGATGTTTCTTTGATCTCATACCACAGAAAATCATCACCAAAATCAATAATTCCGGAACGACCTCTCCAACAACCACCATCTACCTCCCAAATCCATCCTCCGCACCCAAAGCGCATTAGCAATCAACTGCGAATTCCTCATCCTGGATAATCATCACATTTACGCGACTCGGCCAGTACCCATAAAAAGCAACCTAGCCATCCTTTCATGCAAGGTCGCGCTGTGCTTTTTCAACTATACAAAGGAATCATTGGCAATTGTGACCACACAACGAGAATTTAGACCGTCACCTGTTGCCCTCCAGAGAGCCTTGTAGCTCATCGCGCACATGTTCCCGGGTTATCAGAGATAGCGCATGCGATTTTCCTCTGGGCGCCCCTCTCCGAAAACCGAATTATCCAACTCCCACATCGACAGCCAAGATAGAGTCGATAGATCGGACCAAGGTTGAAGGAGGGGCTGAGGGTGCGTCGCAAGGAGGTGGTGATCGAGCAGGCGAGTCAGGACGAGGAAACATGCCAGGCGTCATCATGGAAAGTGAGAGCAGGAACGGGTCACATACCAACCATGATAGAGATCGACGTAACAACCGTGTCAATGGCGAAGCTTTCGTTTCAGAGAAGGGCCAAGACAAATCGCAGGCGCGAACAGAGACGCAACAGAACATGACACTCGTCAGTCCAGCAGTACCGAATGGCATAAATGGCAACTCTAGGGATAAATCAGCGCAGCAACAAAATGACAAGGAAGAGCTCATACCGAAGGAGCTTCTTGAGCGCCACAATGAGTTACCATCGGAAATAGACCACATCACTACGGGCTTTGTGCCTTTATCAGATCTTCTAGGCCGTTTATCGCAAATGACGCACAATAAGCTAAGTCAAAAAGTTCTAGAGGTTGCTCACATGCCGCTACCTCCCTCTACTACAAATGGAAATGCCTCTCATATCACCAAAGACGATGACAATTCGGTCGACAACCTCAACAAAAAACTGGTGCTGTTGGACTTTATGCAAGAAACGCATGCCAAATGGGTTAAGGCCCTAGTTATCACGGAATGGAGTAAAAAAGCGGAAGACGTCAGTAAGATCATAGATCTGAGGTGGCATCTGGAGAGCAAACGACGTCTATATGATGAGGCTGTGACTACCATGGTAGGGGTAAAGAAACTCCTTAACGGCGCACGAGTACCAAATCCGGATTTCAAGACTGCCGTTGAAGTACTAACGACAGGCAAAGCCAACTGGATGCCAGACGTATGTAGTCTAATCAAAGAAATACGAGAATATTGCTAATTTACACAGCTTGGATACATTGCACCACCTCCGCTTTCACCGAAAGAACTTTTGAGGTCCCTAGAAAAGCTCAACACTCTTCTGTCTATCCGCTTGAACATCCACGAGTATGAAAAGATTCCTTATCACTTTAAGAATTATACAATAAAATCTGGTCGTGTTACCTTTACAGTACCTGGAGAGTTTGAAATCGATCTTACAATTGCAGATGAGGACCCCGAGTCACAGTTCTGGTTTATCGACTTTCGATTTTTATTCTCACCCACTCTGACTGAACTCGCGCCACGACATCACTACCACATCGAAAGTAAAGTCAATGCTGCATTATTGAAGGATGGCCTGGCTGGTTGTTATACATACCTTCACGAGATGGTCTTAACTCATAAGATTAGTGAATTCAGGCGGCAAGCAGCAGAACTCTCAAGGACGAGATGGATTGACGGCCTAAAGCTTGAACCCCTGCATCGAGCACTCTGCATTCAATATTGGTTGGACCGATATGGCAAAAACGGCCCAAGGAGCTGGATTATCTTGGGCGTACACAGTGGGCGGCGGAAGGACGGTTATCACGATCCTAAGGCGACAAGTCGATTGTTTCTCAGATGGTTCCGAGACTCAAAAGAGGTCAAAGATGTTGACATTCCTTTTGACACGGTGAACATATCGGCTGAGCAGCTACTAAAAACTGTCATCGCACTGCATACCAACCACATCTTAAGCTCTACGTACAACAAACTAACAAGCAAGCCTATATTCGCCAATAGAGAAGCAGGACTTTCGTTGTCAACTTCAATGGAAGACCCTAAGGAATCTCAACTCAAGCTGCAACTGACAGAGAAACAGCAAATAACTATTACCATAGAGCCAGTCATGGGGCGGTTCATATTCAGTCCTGCTTCTCGCATGATTACGTCATCAGAAGCTAAACTCAATGAGCGAAGTCGAGATCCTGCTAACGAGGCTCATAACTACATTGAGAATCTTCGTTGCGTGTCGATAGCTGAAGAGCTGATCAGTCTAGGCACAAGTGTGGGATGGCAGAGAGTAGGACACCCTCGTTTGAGCAATGAGGATCTGAAGCCCATTATCCCCAAGGATACGCTGCAACTCACCTGGTTTAGAAGACCGGGATGGAGGGAAGATTGGCTCATTGCAGTTAGTCTGGGTATGAGTGGGGAGAATTGGTATCTGATAGAACTGTATGCATTTCCACGTCAATGACTTATTACCTTTTGCTGATTTTTCTAGGACTAAACAACCACCTACTGGTGCGATGAAGATATCAAGCTCAATCCGGATACCGATTAAAGGCGTTTCACCCACACCTACTTATACTTTCATGTCTTCTCTCCATATTTTTGCTGGCGGCCTACTTTCGCACTTCACTAACCTTAGAAATCTGTATAAAAGACGGATTCTTCATCGAGTCTGTTCGACTGGCCCCCCGTCTTCAGTCAGACTTCCTTCTATCTACATACGCTTATCTGATCTGTTGCCGTCGAGAGGCAAGAGTTCATCTGGGAAACACTGGGCACATCAAAACCTCAAGTTGACTTTTCAAGGCTTAGAACCTTTGGTGGTGACGAAGCCTGCCCTCCCTCCTTCCGAAACGCAAGATACGTTGGATCCGGGTGCACGACCTGTACCCATACCGCAGATTGAACAGAAGGCTACGCTAGTCTCTGAAGCAAGGATGATGATTCCAATCTCGGGACTTACCATTTTGAGCGAGAGGATCGACCATGATATTGCGTTCCACGCGAAAACAGGCGCATTTGCATTTAGACTGCGGTCCCAGGTTGGCGAGTCGGTCATACCGTCCTTAATCGAGCGTTTGAGTCAGATTGAACGTCTAGTCAGTTTCTCCGCGGTCATACGCAAACATGAAAAAGTCCTCAAATGCGACTCGACGTCCCTAAAGGAGATTACTTTTTCTTATGGTATGGCCACCCCTGAACAGTCTGGAACTGCCATGGATGTTGATGAACCCACGAATCGGAGCTACAAAGTCATAGTGGATCTCAGTTCAATGGAAGGGAAGATGAAGCTCACTTTGGAGAGTGGCAACCCTCACATACGTGTTTTGGATGCGCTGGATAAAGTTTTAAATAGCAATAAAGGTCTCGATGGCGTGGCCAATCTCTTACCACAAACGCTCTATCCTCTTCGAGCGTTTGATACTATTGAAGATAATTGGGGTCCTCTTTACCCAAGTGGAGAGGTGTTTATCTTCGTGCGAGCCTTCGAATGGTACAATCTTCGCTACGTCCTGAAGTCCAACACACCTAACGTTCCTCCTCGAAAGATCTCATTTGATATCAAGATGAACCATCGAAGAGGGGTGCCATGGTGGTTTGTGCGTCGAAGCGACAAGCGAGAACCTACTCCTGACGACGAAATTGACGCACAACTGAAATCCGTGTGGAACTTCTCTGGTCCTAACTGGAGAGGAATGCGCACTAGCGCAGTAGCAAGGTATCAAGGTATCGAGATGTGTCTGCAGAAGATAGACGAGGTCATCCGAAGTATTTCTCTAGATGACCTTGCCCCTTTGGCAGCGCAACCGCCTGAATCCAAGGGTCAAGCTCAAGCTGTTGGGCAGCAGCCTGGTCAAAATCAACAACAAATGCGTCTACAGCAACAAGCGCGTCAACTCCAATTACCGACACCAGGCCATTCGCAAACTCACAGTCAAGGTAGTAGTCAGGGCCATCAACAACAACGAATGCCTACACCGAACATGATGATGAACATGGCTATGAATCAAAACCAGCTAAAGAGGAAACCGTCAAGTCAAAACGTCAATCCTAGGAGCGGTAAGAGGGAAGTCGTGGAAATCGATTAAACCTATATATCGACAATCATCCGTCTACGTTTACGACTCTTTCTCACATCCATAGCTTTCATGTCTCAACACGCGAATAATTACAACGGATATGATTCGTTTTACTTTTCTTCTCATATTGTATTCCACAATACACAAAGGGGCAGCAGGTTCTGAAAATGTTAAACCACAGGGGGGCCGGCCGGATTGGGTTCATTCAAACCTCCTTTCCACCCATTTTTTTTTTTATCCTTTCACGAATGGGGCGTTTGTATTTTACAACTTCTTTTTTTCTTCAGCATTATGATCTCTTTTTCACTAGTTGATTGCGAGCAGACATACATCTTCCTTTAGTATGTTTTGTGACAGAGCGGCAGAGAGGAAGAAACGATGTAGATGTGTAAAAAGACTTCACCTTTTATTTCCCCCCTACTATTTTTGAAGCAGGGGCAGGCAGGGGCCCGGCGTGGGAAAGGTGGGCGTTTGTTCAACTGTCTTCTTCTTTTTTTCTTCTTATTTTTTGGGTTTTCAAAGACAACCCATATGGATGTTTGCATGCATGCGTGGGCTTTTTTGCGGGGCGAAAAATGGGAATTATATCTGGGCTGGGGGCTTTTGGGGGCGGGTGACTGAGAGTAAGGGGAAGGGTGTGTTTCCCCCTTTTCACAAGAAAGTTTGTTTTCTTTTTTCGAGTTGGCTTTTTCAAGTTTTAGTGTGGCTTCTTCATCTCTTTTTTGAAGCACGGAGCAGATGCATGTGTGTATGCATGTATGCTTAGGAGGCTGGTTGAATTGGTTGGGTGGAAGGAGGAAAAGTTGAGGCTATGGAGAAAAGGCGGGGATGAAAATCGCGTGTGCATGCATATATTAAGGGGGGGCGGGGGGAGCCGGAGTGTAATACGGTGTGAACTTTTGAGAGAGCGCACGCACTAGGGCTAGGCTGGAGGGAACGCGGGAGAGGAGAGAATCCATAGGATATTATGGTTGAGATAGACCAGGCGCAGTTCAGCTGTTCGCTCAGGATGCATGGGGCTGCCTTGCGTACGATAGCTAGCTGGCTGATGATGGGACGGAGCATGTTTGTTACCTAACCCTATACGAAGTGAAAAGAAAAGAAGAGAAGAGAAGAGAGGTAAATAGTTAATGAAAAAAAATATATATATTAAGTTTTAAACATTGCTGTGCCTGTGGTGATGATTCGGGAAGTAACTGGTGTATGTATGCACTCACTAAGTTACTGGTGGTGAAAAACAGGACTCTATAGAATGTGGGTGGGAGAGGATGTGGTAGTTAGCACTACTGTAGCACTCACTCACCCACTGTATTGTAAGTCTTATATACGAACTACCTACTCGGCTCTCCCTGTGCTGTGCTACCTTACTTTGATGTAATGTATATACCCGTTTTCGCTAACTACCTACCTAATCCAGGTCCGCATACATGCATAGAGAGAGAGAGAGAGAGAGAGAGAGAGAGAGCAAGAACAGCCGATCACGCACGATATGATATGACATCACTTTTTTACTTACAGTACAGTACTGTACCACTATGTGAGGATTTTGGTTACCTTGACTTGGAACTAGTTGGGAGGCACCTGACCCGGTGGGTGAGTGAGTTTTGAATTAAAGTATGGTATGGTATGGTATGGTAGGATGGTTGGTTGAGATGGGATGAAATAATAAGTTATGCTGCTGTATGATGATAGTTAAGTTACTTACTTGTATGTGCTAGATGTCTAGGTTAGCTAACTAACCCGGAGTTAACCGTCGCTGATGCACTAGTTCTGATACAAGTATTGATTGAGCTGGAGCTACGGCCGCAAGCTGTTATCGATATAGATAAAGTTGAGTTAGACGATGAGCAGCTGCACCTAGCATCATCTCTAGTCATGAATTTTTTAAGGGGGGGCTACTCCAAGCTTTTAAATTCCGGCTGCCTGATCTTGTCGCCAATGCGCATTGTTACTTTGTCGACATATATCTCAGGCCCGGGATTTCTGCAGGCGGGCATTCTCGGGTTTTGTGTCCGTTTTTGCTCGTAACTTTGTCTCACTAGAACTAACTCACCCCACCCCACAAGTTTCCCCACCATAAGTACAGTACTGTAGAAAGTGGCTAGGTGATTTTCCACGAACCTGGAATTGGGAGAGACACGGGGATGTACAGTATTTGATGATGATGTGTTTTCGATTTGGCTGGAAAACAATGTGAGGTGTGAGACAGCGGCGTCAACTTCTTATCCCTATGTTAGTTCGCTTCCTCAGCAGTAAGCTTGGACACAAAGAAGTACTATGGCTATAGCCAGCTGATGATTCTTTCCATGGGAGGAATGAAATGGAGGGTGGACATTCGCTAGGAGGGGTTCCAGGCCTCTGGGTCCTAAATTCACTAGGCTGTAGAACTATGCAGAGTCAAAATGTTGGGCAAGTGAAAGGCCATCGAGATGACGACGAAAGCTACAAGAAGGGTGCTCTTTCCTTGCTACAGAAAGAAGCGTTACCTAACTTGTTGGCTTTTACTTCTCATTCTGATCAGAAGCATGAGCTGGCGTCGTACAACATGGCGTAGGTGCCAGGTGGTCGGATCATGAATATATATTTCTATTGTGTGGTATGGTGTGGTGTGGTGTGTGGTATGGTGTGTGGTAGTTCTATGGTGTGTGTGATGTGTGGTGTGTGGTAGTTCTATGGTGTGGTGTGGTTTTGGCAGTGGTGATGGGAGAAGTCGTTGTGGTTCATACAAAGTCACTTGGAACTATCGAGAAAGTATCGAGATCTGACGTTTTTGCTGATCATGGACTCAAAGAGTTAAGTTTCTTCACATTTGTTATGCAGGGAACCGTCGTAAAACATGGAGTAAGACTACAACCGCACTATGCAGTTAGTTGCCCGACCGTACCTGTTGACCTTCCCTGCCAAGGAAATGCCTCGAGGTGGAATACGACGAGTAAGAAAAGGGCTTGGGCTTGGGGCTTGGAAATGGTTGGAAAAGATGAAGAAATGAACAGATATAAGATTCCAACTGTTGGTGGTTGGAAGCACGAGGTAGGAAGTTGTACGTTGCCGACTGAAATACGGAAGTATTAATATCATATATAATATATAATACATAATATATAACCGGGCCGTTAATGCATCTCCGGATTCCAACGAGTTCTTCTAGAAGCCGATCCTTCTACCTTCTTGGTAATGCCATCAAGAAGGTCGCCTTCTCCGTCCTTGCATATGCTCCGCTCCATTCATCACCGCCGACAAGTGCGACTACACAGGACTCAACATTTCATTGGAAAATCCAAGGTTATAACCTTACGATGTACACATGTACCTGCTGTTTGGAGTAACAATCTCCTGGGGTTTCTGCCATCCCTTTTCCTTTCGAGATGTACTGTATTTGTAGGCGACGACTTACCCCTTACCCTTGCCTTCATGCAAGAAAGTCACAGCAGCCTTTTTTCTTTTCGGATTCTGCCGATTCACACTCGCTGGTAAGGGGTCATGTCTGTGTACACGATTCCTTCCACACGACCACGCAGAACGTCTGTGTGGTCCTTTCTCGTTTCCTTTTTCCCTTTTCCCTTTTCTCTTCCCCCCCTCTCTTCCCCCCCTCTCTTCCCGACCCCACAATCCGATCCCAATGAAACCTCAAATAACGTGGTGTCCCAGCTAGCCTCCTGGTCGTTTTGGTAGGTAGGGCTTCAGAAAGCGGGTGCGTGATGCTGATCCTTGACAAATCGTGTGCCCTTTTACATAAGTAGAACATGTTTTTCTGACCTTACGATATTACAGCCTCTGATTGAACAAGACAAACAGCAATCGGCGTGTTCGAGAAAGCTTCAGAGAAAAGACGTCCTTGTTGTAGGGATCGACGCCTGCATCCTTCTAGCGGATCTGGTTGGTCGCTTGTATCATAAGGTGCAGATTTTGTACAGGATCATGCAGCTGATAATGCTTGATGAACCATAGAAAGCAGCTGCTAATCATGTAGCCAGGAAGACAGCCAGGTGAAAGGCAGGGCCTCGTTGCAGCGGATTTGCTGATTTGCTCCCCTCGTTCCCTCCTTATTGATGCTTCACATATGGCTGCAGGCAGGATACATCAGCGCCGGAGTTGCCTTCACCTCAACGTGCAACTCGTAAGTGGTGTTCAAGAGCCAGCGCCAGCGCCCGAGTATATAGAATTATGGATGACTCTTAGAGGAACCGGGAAATCCCTAGTTTTCGACGCAAGAGCTAAAAGGACCCAGACATGCGGAGTAATGGTATAAGCATCTATACCAGGTAGAGAGATCGAGCGTATTCGTCCCGTTTTGGGCACTTTTAATCATCACCATCATCATCGTCATCATCCCCCCTCTTCTTCTTTCTAAGCTCCAGTGTCCAGTGTCCAGTGTCAGTGTCCAGTGTCAGTGTCCAGTGTCCGGGTCGACGAGGACGAGACTGCGAGAGTGCTTAGTCAAATCTCAAGCAAGAGTAATCTTACATCGTAGAGATCGAAACATCCAACACCTCCAGCAAGCTCAGGTCGTTCCAAGGCCACTTGTTTAATTAGCAATATCCCCCATCCTCCCGCATCCCCATCCTTCAATATCGCATCCCGATTCCCCACTGCAGGTGCATTGCCTTGCCTGTCCATGGCCCAGCCCCAGCTACTTCGAAAGCAGTGACCGAAACTCGATCACAACCGCAACCGCAACCGCAACCGCAACCACAACCACAACCACAACCACCACAACCACCACAACCATAACCCGAGCCACCTCCCGCCTTCTCTTTAACTCCCTGCTTCTAAACCTCCACCCCCAACCGGCCCATACTCCCCAAAACTTACCCTTCTTTTTGTACTTCACTCTACAACTCCTTTAAAAATACCTTTTTACTCTTATTCATCCTTGTTCTTATTGTTTATTACCTTCGTTATATTCAGCTTCTTTTCATAAACATCTGTCAATTATTCCTCCACTGCCACAAAGCTTACAAACCTCCCCACGCCTTACGCCTCGTGTGCAGGATTGGTAGCTACCATCCCTCGAATGCGCATAACCCAACCGCCTTCCCTTCTTCATGATAGTTGTTCTGCAGATGAAGAATATCTCTATCAAAACCAACCGGATTCGAAGAAATCTTTGCGCATGATCACGGCGCGAAAGAAATTCCATCTACATTTGTGTTTCCTTAGTTGCGCCGTGGAGAAGAAGGAAGAGGCGCGCGCAGAGGACGACCTTATAACCGCCGACGAGGTCGCACTTGAAGAACAATGGCTTCGTTAATTCGAATGCTGTCGCCTGCGGTTAGTTGCTCTCAATCTGCTATCACTGGTCTCGGAGAACTCCCTATGGCCGTATTGTTAAATTTGAGGAGCCTGGCGCACTAGGACTTGAGAGAAATTCAAACAAAACCATGAGCTGACAATGGAAACTTCATACAGACAGGCACAGGTTTAAATACAAGCACGCCGTCGAAGCCGAAGAAGGGAGATAAGGATGCGGATCCCGAACCAGAAATGACCCCGCTGGTGAAGATGTTGCAGAATGCCGGACCCATACGGCCAGACGGAAGTGATAAATTCTTTGGATTTGAAAATGTACGATTCAGTCACCATTATTTTCAATTGCTCTCCACTAACATCTATATAGTTCGGAAACACATGGTTTGTCACTTGGAGTCACATTTCTCAATAGTGCTAATTCGTCTCAGTTATTGCAATTCGATTTTACAAGCACTCTACTATTCGGTTCCTTTCCGGGAAAGCGTTGTTAAATATCCACCACATTCACCCAATGATACCCCAAACGGACATCTACCAAATTTGAATGCTCCCAGCAAACCTGTACAGGCGAATGGAGTCGCGTTGTCGCCGTCTGCAAAACCGAAAGGTTTATCAGCGGCCGAAGCCTTACGACGGAGGAATGCCACAAACGTTGGACAAACCCCTCCTCAAGGACAGAGAGCAGAAGATAAGCCAGATTCCCCGGAGTATAAGAAGAAACATGCTATGATGACTGGTCCTATATTGGAAATTACGACCGAACATGCGAGCTCCTACGGGATGGAGGAAACGACGTTCTCTGCTTTGAAGGATGTATTTATGGCTATGATTGCGAACCCTTCCCGGACTGGTGTTGTGAGTCCACAGAGATTTTTGGATGTGTTCAGACGAGATAACGAGATGTTTCGGACGGCAATGCACCAAGATGCTCATGAATTCTATGGTCTAATGCTCAACGCGATCATCTCTAATGTCGAGACACATGGACACCGGATGAGAGAACTGGAGCTCCCCAAAAATGACAATTCTCTTTGCGACTCGATGACGGCGGCGGTACGGTCGGCGGCAGATTCACTAGGCTTGTCAAAGGGTGCGGAAACCCCAGGGACCGGTTGGGTCCATGATATCTTCGAGGGGAAAATGGTGTCAGAGACCAAGTGTTTAACATGCGAAACGGCATCCCAGCGCGATGAAACTTTCCTCGATCTTTCCATTGATTTGGAAAGAGGCTCTTCAGTTACATCATGCTTGCGAAAATTCTCGGCGGAGGAGATGCTGTGTGAGCGGAACAAATTCCACTGCGACAATTGTGGTGGTCTACAAGAAGCTGAGAAGCGTATGAAGATCAAAAAGTTGCCAAAGGTTTTAGTCCTGCATCTAAAGAGGTTCAAATACAGTGATGATATGACCAGACTGCAAAAGTTGTTTTACACGGTCGTTTACCCCTATCATCTACGAATGTTCAACACAACCGACGATGCGGAAGATCCTGATCGGCTATATGAGCTATACGCCGTTGTTGTTCACATTGGTGCGAATGCGTTCCATGGACATTATGTCTCGGTGATTAAGACACAAGATCGAGGGTGGTTGCTCTTCGATGACGAGATGGTAGAGCCAGTAGACAAGCACTACGTACGCAATTTCTTTGGGGACAAACCAGGCCAGGCGTGTGCCTACGTACTTTTCTACCGGGAAACCACTGAGGAGGCAATGCGCAGGGAACAAGAAGCTGAAGGACTGGCCCAGGTAGTCACAGCCTCGCAAGAAGCAGGTATTGCATTGGGACATCCCCAACCAAATGGAACATATCCATCATCCGAATCCAAGCAAGTATTGGCGCCGAGTACACCCCTCGATGAAAACAATGGTTTTGGATCCTTGGACCACGCTCTTACTGCACCTCTTGTTACTTCTCCACATGTGGAAAATCCACTTGCGACTCGAGTTCCAACATCACCGCTTAACCCCATGCATACACCCAAATCGAAGAGTAAAGAGGAGAAGGAACGAGAGAAGAAGGCGGAGAAAGCGGAGAAAGAGGCGGAGAAACTGCGTAAAGCAGCAGAAAAGGCCGCTGAGAAACAAGCTGCGAAAGATAAAAAGGATCTGGAGAAAGCCAACAAAGTCCAAGACGCCGAATTCAAGAAAGCTATTGCAGCGAGCAAGCAGACAGATGTCGAGGAACAGGAGCGGCGGCGAAAGGGATCTATCAGTCAGAAAGAAAACTCAAATGGCAGTGACAAGCCAGAGAGTAAGGGTTTCCTCAGCCGAAGCCATAGGGGCAGCAAGAGCATGAGTCGAAAGAGCCTTGGCTTCCTAGGCGGTGGGAGAAATGGAGATTCTTCCAAAAGTCCAGATAAGAACGAGGCTTCAATACCGGAAACACCAACAAATGTAAATACCGCGGTGGAGGGAGTGCTAGGACCTCAGACGCCAGAGAAATACGAGAAGGTCAAGAAAGAGAGATTCTCGTTTGGCAATCTGGGAAGGAAGAAGAGTAGTCTATGGAGTCCAGGCGGGAATTAATCAATTTTGATATTCGTTCTCATAGGGGAACATGCAGTCTAGCTATAGGAGTAGCCTGTCTGCTAGTCATGTTTTCACAAGGACAGCAAGAAGGGCTTTCGTTTTGGAATTCAAGAAGGTCCGTGGATGGGTGGGGTTGGGTGGTGGTGTTAATTGTGAGATATTGATAAAAAGCTTTTGGCATGGGGTTCTGGTGAAATATAGGCGGGACACGAGGACAATTGTATACTTGTTACCTTTTTTGTATTCGATGATGGGTTTATAGGCGGTAGCTTCTACAGTATGCCGAAAAGTATACAGTTGGGGTGGAAGGTGATTAACAATACTATTATGCCTTCGAATTGGAGGCGATTTGGATAGAGAGACTTTTCTTCCTGAGATTGTGCAGACTTGACTCGAGTACGAATAGAACCGAATAGACAATCGATCATTGACGTGTATTGTATTTCAAGCCTTGGTGATTCCTCTGTACCCCCAAAACGCCATGCTACAACAATGTCTGTGTTCTCATGCTTTCCTAGATGTACAGTAGAGAATCCCGCACATCAGGAGGCATCCTGTCCCATATTTTTACATTGATTTCCGACAATCTCACTCTTGCATTTTCCATCTGTATGCTTTATTTTCTCCATCATTTTCCATACTTTTCCTTTGATTTCCGACTCTTCAAACCTATCATCCCAGCGCCAACTCATACACTATAATCACCGAGTTTATCCCTATGAGCGGAACTGCTTAATGTTAGCTTTGCGCCTCCACATGCCGCGGTTTCCCTTTCTACGTCTATAAGTTCCTACAATAAATCTCATGCGCTTGCTTCGATCTTGTCTCCTTGCCTACTATATCTCATTCTTTCTCCGCCCTCTCCCGTCTGAACTCCCACATGGATTTTCTTTCCCCCCCCCTTCTGAAATGGAATATCCACATCCACATCCACATCTATATCTACACCCGCAGCCTCGGATATTCTTAAAGAAGAAAAGAAAGAGAAATATTTAAACGTACTCCTCATGAGTGTCCGCACGCTCGTCATCAGATTAATCAGTTTCGACTTGATGCTGGTATCATTTGCGTTGGCGCCACCGAATCCGGGGTCAGCCATTGTGTTGGACCAGCCGACTGTCGGGGTGATGGGTATTAGTGTTTAGTTTCTTGGGGAGGGGGAAGGGGGAGGGGATGATGGCGGTAGGCAATGAGGGGGAAAGAGATAGGAGGAAAAGGGAGGGGGGCAGTAGGGCGGGGGGTTGAAGAGCAGATAAGGAGAGTAAAGCACATACCGCGCGCAAGGAATCGATCCTCGGACAAGATGGCGATCGCATTCACAAGGAGCACGCAAACTAGGAGTCGGATGTTAGCGATTTGCGCATATATGGCTGAGAGGGACGACAAAGAAAAGAATGATGCGTAGAGAGGAGGACTTACTATAAATGAGGTTTCCGAATATGAAAAACATGGTCGCAGATATTGAAGTGTTGATTTGCTATGTGTATGCGAGGATTGCTAGGTTGCGGTGTTCATGAAGAGGACAAGGCTGTGTCTATATTGTGGAGGAACGTTGTGAACAGATCGAATGGTGATAGATCGAATGGTGATGAGGTTAAGCACGGATCAAGCGAGGCTGCGGGGTGGTGGAGAGATTGTTTCGAAGCTTGCTTCCGGGAAAGCTGTTAAGATATGCATGTGTGGAGTTTATATTGGACATTTTATTTTATTTATTAAAAAGTAGCTATATTCAGCATGGCAATTCGATCCAAATTTTCGAGATAGACTAATTTTACAGTAAATATAAAGTTCCCTCTCTGGAAAGAGCTCCACCGTGGAGCTTCAACAAGTGAGCTCTTTCCTCCACAGCCTCGTCATCAAACCTTCACAGACGACGAGATGGCAGGCTTTGGTATGGCTTTCTCCTCTATTCATAACTTACAAAATCTAACATATCCTCAGACATCTTCCTAACCGGTCTTCTCCCCGCCCTGATAATCTTCCACCTCCTCCTCGCTCCCTACACCAAAGTCGAGGAATCTTTCAACATCCAAGCCACACACGACATCCTCACGTACGGTCTCCCTACGCAAAACATATCGCAGACCCTCGCTTCCAGCTACGATCACTCCACGTTCCCCGGCGCAGTTCCCCGTACGTTCGTCGGCGCACTGTCTCTTGCCGCCGTGTCAAAACCGCTTTTGCTGCTCACCCAAGGACGGTATGCGCAAGTGATTGTAAGGGCAGCATTGGGGCTGTTCAACGCGGGCGCGTTGCTACGATATGGGAAGATGTTGAGGGGAGCGTTTGGTGAGGATGTGGGGAGGTGGTATATGTTGCTGCAGATATGTCAGTTCCACGTGCTGTTTTATGCGTCGAGGACGCTGCCGAATATGTTTGCTTTTGGCCTCAGTAAGTTGGCGCTCCTTATTTTGGGGAATGTCGGAAATA
Organism: Clarireedia aff. paspali H2; assembly: GCA_026770245.1. Classification (NCBI taxonomy): domain Eukaryota; kingdom Fungi; phylum Ascomycota; class Leotiomycetes; order Helotiales; family Rutstroemiaceae; genus Clarireedia; species Clarireedia aff. paspali H2. The sequence continues at coordinate 55,423 of JAJCXA010000097.1, read as the reverse complement.
GTCTAACGGGATTGTGCAGCTACACTCGCATTCGCCGAATTCCTGCCAGCAAGAGGAGGAAGTCGACCAAGACTTGGGATATTCCTTTTTGTTTTCTCGGGCGTGGTCTTCCGCTCTGAGATTGCACTTTTACTGTTTACACAGTTGGGTTATCTCCTGTTACAGTCTAGGATGTCACTGAAAACTGTCATTCCGGCTGGCATACAGAGTGCTGTTGCAGCACTAATTGTTTCGGTGCCCATTGATTCATACTTTTGGGATAAACCATTATGGCCGGAATTGGCAGGGTTCTATTATAATGCTATTCAGGGGAAGTCTTCTGAATGGGGAACTTCGCCTTTTCTACACTATTTCACCTCGCTGTTACCTCGTTTGTTGTTGAATCCTTTGATTCCGTTGGTTTTACTGCCTTTGGCTTTGGTTATACCTGCAACGAAATTCATTTCAAGAGATTTAGTTATCCCCTCCCTTGTATTCATCGCTATATACAGTCTGCAACCACATAAAGAGGCTCGCTTCATCATCTACGTTATTCCTCCTCTTACGGCAGCAGCTTCTCTTTCTGCGTCATATATCTGGACACGGAAGACAAAATCCATACTCTACGCATTTGGTTCTTTAATACTAGTAGCATCAGTTGTTGGAAGCTTCATTGCTTCATCCGGCATGCTATTCATCTCCTCTCTCAACTATCCCGGGGGCGACGCCCTCTCTCAGCTCCACACCCTCATCCTTAAAGACCTCTCCCGCACCTCGTCCTCCCGCCAACCTTCTAACGTTTCCATCCACATGGACGTTCTCTCCTGCATGACAGGAGTAACTCGCTTCCAACAATACCCTACCCTCCCCCTTCGTCTCCCCAAATCCACCCCAAAGAACCTCACCATCCACTACGACAAAACCGAAAACTCCACTCTCCTTGCTGTCCCCGCGTTCTGGAAACAATTCGACTACGCGCTGATGGAAGAACCTGGACTTGCAATCGGCCAATGGGAGGTTCTGAGTACGGTATTTGCATATGCGGGGATGGAGCTTTTACGACCGGGCGACGGGAGTAGTTTTGGGGAGAGGCTGGAGGAGGTGTATCGAGCGAATAACCTTACAGTCGGGGATAGCGAGGAAGAGGGCGAGGGTGAGGCTCCGAACAGCGAGGATGTAAAGAGCGGGGTAGAGAGGGGTGTGGGAAGGGAGAAGACGGAGGAAAAGAAGGGTTTTGTGGATTTGAAGACGAGATTGATGTTTGAAGAGATGGGCAGGTTTGGCACGTATAATTTGATTAGAGATGCGGGGAGATTGGTTACGAGGGGCTGGTGGGTGGGCCCGAGGATGGAGGGGAAGATTAGAATCTTGAGGAGGGTGAAGGATTGGGATGAGGATTAGGCGCCGAGAGAAGGTTAGCTGTTTAGAAGGTGGGCTAGGAGCGGCTGATGCGAGCATTGGGGATTCGGCTTTTGGTGGATCTTTTGTGAATATTCTGTTCAATTGGTGAATATTAGAATCTTTGACACTTGTGACGAGAATTCTACCAGCCCTGCCTTGCTATAAGAGAGCACTCCTTATCGCCCCTTGGAAACTAGACTTGTGTGGAAGTGACTTTGTATATGAAAGTGCCTTTGTAAAAAGAGAGGTTGAAGCTTGGTAAGAGACGGGGGCCCTTGTCTTGTTACAGAAGTCCGGATCGATAGAAGGTATGAGTGAAAAAGCTCTGTGGGCTTACTCCTTTTAACGGGGGAGGCGGGGAGATAGGTAGGAAGGGCGGGAGAGCAAGGGACGACGACGACGACGACGCGCAAGGTTAGGAGTAGTAAATAAATGCTATGTAGCTGTTGCGATGCACTGTCATGCTAATTATAAGGATGCAGTGACAAGAACATCACGATGAAGTTCAGGAGTAAAGTCATGCATGCATGGGCAACTTTGATGAGATGCACGTCCTGGCAAAACCGACTGCTTGGCTCAGCTATCTTGATACATGCTGCTTTGGTACAAAATGAGAATTCCATTCATCTCAAGCAGCTTTTAAGGAATCATGAGCTTGTCTGACTAGTCTACATATGCACAAAAACCCCTCTATTCTTCTGAAGCGGCAGCACCAGTAATAATCTCGACCAACTCTCCCGTAATGACGGCTTGACGAGTTCTGTTGAAGAGAATTTGGTATTTGTTGATCATGTCACCGGCGTTCTTGGAAGCATTCTAGGGCGATGTAAGTATTTTCTTCATCTGATGTGGGGGTGATGAGGGGTATTCTTACGTCCATGGCATTACGACGAGCGGATTGTTCACAAGCGTGGCCTTCAGCAAGAGCCCAGAAAAGGGAGTTTGCAAGAGCGTATTCACGGAGGTTGACAAGGGCCTCGTCATCAATCTCGAAAGCAGAGAAGTTGGCTAGATCCTCGCGTCAGTATTTTTCCTGTCAACTATTGATGATGTCACTTACGGGAGTTGGCAATAGCCTCTTCGGAGAAAGCCTCGATTGGGGTAGCCTCATAACTTTGAGCGTTGATGAACTTGTTGTAGACGATCTGAATCGAAGAATAATCGGTTGGCAAAAGAGCGATTTGATCCGCAATAGCTTGGGCATCAGCGAATGTGGGTACGTCCTTTCCTACACCAGCGAAGCTCAACACGATGTTCCTTCCGCTCGAACGACTGAGTTGGGCCTTGCACTTCTCTCCTAGCACAACAATATCGGCGTTTGGTGTATCGGCGAGCATTTTGCGAACACGCTTGCTCAAACCAGAGTGAATACCACCGCAAAGACCCTTGTCGGAACTGGCGACCACAATCAAAGTCTTCTTGTCTTCACCCTCCAAGGCCTTGGTCTCGGCGTGCTCGAAGACGGTGTTGGAGGTTTGTCCGTACTGTCGGGACTCGGTCATAGCTCTTTGTGCGCGGGTAAGCTTGGTGGAAGCAACGATCTTCATGGTATTTGTAATTTTCTCGATGTTGCGAATGGACTTCAGTCTGTCCTCGATTTCACGGAGGGTTGCGAAAGTAGCAGCATTTGGGGCAACGGGCCTGCACATCCATAGAGATCAGCTTCTGGTATCCTGCCATATATGCTCTATCATTTTCCAGCTTCTGGGCTTGTCCCTCGTTTTCCGTAATTCCTGCTGGAGAAAGTCTTCTTACCTAGCGGCGGCCGCAACGCCTGCTCGCAGCGCCGGTCTAGCAGCTCTCGAAAGCATTCTGGAGGCAGGAGGGAACAATCTTCAACCGATTCGATATCGAGGCTCAATTGACCACGATCGGGTGAGGAATCAATTGATTATTGGTGTTCGTAGTCGGATTCCGGCTAGAATTCGTCGTTCAACGGGAAAAGCTTCCTGAGGCTAAGGTTAAGCGGAACGGTTAATGTCACGTGCTGATGATGCCCACGTTTGGCGCATCTTTCAAATTGGCGGGAGTTTCCAACCGAACAAAGATTTGGTACAATACGTGTGTTCAGCAGAAACGCCAATTTTGACCAGATGCCACTACAACAAGCCATGAAGTCCTGGCGACAGTCTCCAGCTTAGAATACGCATTCACGCAGTATGAAGTCTTGCTTATCATACCGAATTACTGAAGGAATGGGGTCGTTGGACAAGGCCAAGCAGGAATAGCCCGCATCACATACGGGTTGGTTCTATAGTGGAGGATGTCCACTCTCTTACCAACCGTACTTACACCGTCGCAGTTCCCCATGATTCGTATTCCTTGCGGCATATGCACGGCTGTGACGGGACGGCGATTGTCTCAATTTCCGAGTTTAATCTGAGGTTTCCTTTGTATTGTGCAGCTTGGCGCTGAAGTTGCGCTCCGCTGCAGGTGTGATGTAGAGCTCTTATTCGTCGCAGGTGACATATATGATATTCGATGTTGACACAGTAGCACAGCTTCTGGCCCTTGCGGAATTCCACTGTCACTTGCCGGCATATATGTCGAGCTCCTATCGGTATCTTACTAGATGTTACTCAGCACCAATGCAAAATCTGGGAATAAAGGCATTGTGAGAATTGTGGACGCTCCGGCGGATAGGAACCAGTCGCTGCCACGGTTATCCTGATCCTGTCAGCTTCCTGAGTAGCCTAATAAGAATCTGAAGGCCCACCACCATATAGTGCGCTCACTGACAGGATCAGAACCGTTGACGGAAACGTACTTATTATATGAGGTAGTGTTAGTACTAGACAGCATCGTCCATGCAAGCTCTTCTCCCCTTGACTGCCATACGCGACTTCCCCACCTTGTTTTTGGTGAGGGCGCGAGTAGTTGGCTGTCAAGGGGATAACAATAGCACGATTCTCACAAACCCATCTGCTCCGTAGAGTACGTACATCGAATGCACACAGCACCAGGGCATTCATTCCCAGATTTCAAAGACAAAGAGGCACTCAGAGACGCACTCAAAGACGCACTCAAAGACGCAGCCTCCGTATGCGTTCTACTTCGACCGATGCTTTCTACTTCGACCGATGCTTCTTTCTCCTTCCCTTCCTTCTGGCCCTCTCTTTTCAGCCAATAGCAAGTGTAGCCAAGAACTTCGGAGCCCGGGAGAATGCTGACTCTTTGTGCATGGACCAATCCAATAATAATATTTTGCAGTGCAGTCAAATTTGAGGCGGCCTCGCAAAGCCTAGTGGATCGTTCTTTCTCCTTCCAGTGCTAGACTGAATTTTTCTTAACATTTCTGAGCACGTGACTTGTTCTCGACGGCCGGGCTGGGCACTTGTAGTCAACCTTCGACTCTGAGAGCCGCCTCTGCCTGCTCTTTTAAATGCTCACGAAATGCCTCGTTCTCCGAGCCGTACTTAAGAAGATACTTTCTCACTTTGGCACAACACAAACCTCAGCTCGTGCGACAATCCTACGCGCTCAGCGGTATATCTTTCTCGCCATTAATTGATTTTAATCCAACTCCATCGCGCTCTTGATGCGCTTCACGCTTCACGCTTAAAAGGAAACGCAACGTTTATTAACTTTCGATCAGTTCTTACTCTCGTTTCGCCGAACATTTTCCTTCAAAATACTATCAATATCCCACTTTCTCTTGCAGGATGTCTTCTTCCGATGACGATATGCCTTTGGCAAGAACGAATGGCCATGGTAAGTCACAAACCGCTCCCTTCTACCTCCCTTACAGCCTAAATGCCCTTCTCTGCCCGACTGAAGCAACTCGATCAATCACCAGGTTTTGAGATTGAATCCCTTGTATGATTTACTGACTCGCCTTTCAGTTTCGCAAGATCGCATTCCCAACAACGTCGACAAAGCCATGGACAAGGCCAACGCGAAGGCGAAATTAGAACCCCCGGGAATATCAATTCGCAACGGCCCTGTCTTGGATGATGCTATGGATGTTGATGAACCCTCTATGAATGGTGCCTCGAAGCGCAAATCAAGGACAAGCACCGGAAAAGCAGTGAATTATAATGTTGATGGAAGCGAGGCTGAAAGCGAGGACGATGCTGTGCCATTGGTATGTGGATGAAACATTCTTTAGCTGCACACTCATTGGATGTCCATAATATAGACTGTGGTACTTCAACAATGTACTGACCTGGATGCCAGGCGAAACGCCAAAGAACAATCAAGAAGACTGCCGTCGATTCCGATTCCGATGACGATGCGCCTTTGGCTGGAAAGCGCAATGGAAGACTTCCCCCTAAAGCATCTGATATCATTGATGCTTCATCATCGGACGACGAACCTCTTACCGCAAAACTCTCCAAGCAGAAATCTGCTATTGAGAAGAATGCCGAAAAGGAAGCCAAGGCCCTCCGAGCGAAGACTGCTGCTCCGAAGAAGAGCGTCAAAAAGGAAGATTCGGACAGTGACGGAGATAGCTTGCTAAAGCGAAGAAAGACCAACGGAACGGCTGCGGCGAAGTCGTCTGCAAAGAAATCCAACGGTGTGAAGAAGGAAGAATCGGACTCTGACGTGCCGCTTGCGAGAAAGCCGAGCGCAAAGAAAGCAAATGGCAAAGTCAAGGTGGAGTCAGCATCGGATTCCAAAAAGGTAAAAGCCAAGAAGGAAGAGAGCGAAGAAGCAGAAGAAGTCTACCGATGGTGGGATGCTCCTAAGAAGGAAGATGACAGCATCAAGTGGGAAACATTACAGCACAACGGTGTCGTCTTTCCACCAGAGTACGAGCCTCTTCCGAAAAACGTCAAGCTGAAGTATGATGGTATCCCACTCACTCTATCTATTGAAGCGGAGGAGATTGCTGGCTTCTTTGGTGCAATGTTAAATTCCACTCATAACGTGGAGAACCCAACTTTCCAGAAAAACTTCTTCCAAGATTTCACTGAGGAAGTTAAAAAGACAGGAGGCGCCAAGGACAAGGATGGAAACAAGGTCGCCATTAAAGAGTTCAGCAAGCTCGACTTCAAGCCAATCTTCGAATACTACGACGCCAAAAGTCAGGAGCGAAAGAATCGATCGCAAGCTGAAAAGAAGGCGGAAAAGGCTCAAAGGGATGAGGCGGAAGCTCCATACAAGACTTGTATTTGGGATGGACGCAAAGAAGATGTTGGTAATTTCCGTGTTGAGCCCCCAGGATTATTCCGTGGTCGTGGTGAGCATCCAAAGACTGGCAAAGTCAAGCGTAGAGTTACTCCTGAGCAGATTACGATCAACATCGGAAAGGAAGCTACAGTTCCAGCACCTCCAGAAGGCCACAAATGGAAAGCCGTCCAACATGACAACAAGGCTACTTGGCTTGCTATGTGGCAAGAGAACATCAACGGCGCATACAAGTATGTTATGCTTGCTGCGAAGAGTAGTATCAAGGGCCAGAGCGATTATAAGAAGTTCGAAAAAGCACGCGAGCTAAAAAAGCATATCGACAAAATTCGAAAGGATTACACCCAAGATCTTCGCGCCGAACTCATGGCCGACCGACAGCGAGCTACAGCCGTCTATCTCATTGACAGGTTCGCATTGCGTGCTGGAAACGAAAAGGATACTGAGAACGAGGCTGAAACTGTTGGATGTTGCTCACTGAAATACGAACACGTTACTCTGAAACCCCCGAACACGGTTATCTTCGACTTCTTAGGAAAGGACAGTATTCGATTCTACGATGAAGTTACTGTCGATCCCCAGGTCTTCAAGAATTTGAAAATTTTCAAGAAGGCACCGAAGAAGAATGGCGATGATATCTTTGATCGTCTCAATGTAAGTTCAACATCACAATCGCATTGCAGCATTTGCTAACAGTGGTAGACTACTCAACTGAACAAGCATCTAACAAATTACATGCCTGGTTTGAGTGCGAAGGTTTTCCGTACATACAACGCTTCATGGACTATGTCCAATCTTTTGAAGGATCTCAAGGACAGCGACATATCTATGCAGGAGAAAATCAAGTTGTACAACGACTGCAACCGCAAAGTCGCCATTCTTTGCAATCACAAACGTACCGTTGGTGCCAGTCATGAGGCTGCAATTGAGAAGATGGACGATGCTGTAAGTATTCTTTTTTACCAGATCCTCACTAAAAAGTCTACTTACACAGAAAATAGGTCAAAGGCCTTAAATACCAGAAATGGAGACTCAAGCAGATGATCCTTGACATTGATCCGAAGCAAAAGAAGAAGAAGGGCGCTGATTGGTTTGCCTTGGATGAAGAGCTTGATGAAGCCTGGATCCAGGAACATCAAGCATTCCTTGTTGCTCAGGAGCGAACCAAGATTGAGAAGAAATTCCAGAAGGAAAACGAGAAGCTTGTTTCAGAAGGCAAAAAGGAGATGAAGGCCAAAGAACTCAACGAAAGACTTAAGGCTGCCGACGATCTTGAGAAAAAGTTCAAGAAAGAGAATAAGTCCAAGAAGGTCGAAGCCGAAGGCAAGGGACCTACCGTTGAAAGATTTGAGAACAGCATCACGAAGATCGACGAGAGAATTGCGAACATGCTTTTGAAGCGTGAAGACCGAGAGGGCAACAAGGAGGTTGCGCTCGGTACTAGTAAGATAGTAAGTTACTTCCTCGGTATTCTCGATTCATTACTGACCCTGCCAGAACTATATCGACCCACGTCTCACTGTTGTCTTCTCCAAGAAGTTCAATGTGCCAATTGAAAAGTTCTTCTCCAAGACTCTTCGAGAGAAGTTCACATGGGCTATCGATTCTATTAGGGACGAAGACGATTGGGAGTTCTAGAAAACGACTGGGATTCCAGCCCAAATGCTCGCATTCATAATATCAGTACTCTAGTTTTGCATCTTTTCGGACCGATCGGTTATTCATTACAGCATTTACACTTGAGCCGCGGGATTCTGGCATGCAAGATATGTCGGCTGGTAGGCAGTGGAAATCTTAGGAACTGAAAAGGATAGGATCTCCCAGAACCTGGTAAAGGAATTGACCTTTTCACTATTGGTTGCTGCTGCTTATCTGGCGTTCAATGGCTTTCTCTACCCCCTTCCCCCCTTTACTTTGCATAGCAGACACGATAAAAACTAGCGAGCTAAAAGCCATTTTTATGATTGTACATAATTGCAAGCATTAGAAAGATACACACAAATAAGAGACAAAGAAATAAACTACACTTTTTGATGATACATTAGTTCGCCGGATAATGGTTCTCTAGATTATGAAGTTCGTTTGAGTAGTATAGTAGACGAAGTTTGCGCTCATTCTTGTTAGGAACTCCGCCCACACCCAATTAAGTCAAGAAAGTGGTAGATTATACTCACAACCGGCACAGTCCGGGGTTTCTTTAAAGCCTGCTCAATGAAATTGCCTGCTGCTTCCCAGCATCAGCTCAGCTACGAAAGCGTACACACGTGACGGTAGATGAATTAAGCTCAAAGATCAAACAGGGGTAGCTTCGAAGCTTGGATGAAGATATCTATCAATCGAGAATTACCTTATTATCTTCTTCGCATTACCCACAATTATCCACAAAACTTTCACATCTTCAATGAAGAGCTTCCGAATTCAATCGCCTAGCCTCAATCCCTACATATGTAAGGCTTGCACGCGTCGGATTCGCACCTTTGCGACTACTGCGTCAACTTCGCCGGATGTTTATGATGTGGTATGTGTGGGTGGTGGGCCCGCGGGGTTGAGTCTGGCTGCTGCGCTGAGTATGTTTTTTTTTTCTTTGAGATTTTGTTTGTCTTCGTCTGAATGTATATAATCTTTTATGGCCGAAAATAATACTCACAAAAAATTCTCTATAGGATCTAATCCCACAACATCCTCTTTGCGCATTGCCTTAATAGAATCACAGCCCCTCGCTGCATCTCGCAATTGGTCGCCCAAGCCCAACGAGTTCTCGAATCGATGCAGTAGTTTGACGCCGAAGAGTGTGCGGTTTCTCCAAGAGATAGGCGCTTGGGATGAGGTTGAGAGAGGCAGAGTCCAGGCGTATGGGGGCATGCAGGTTTGGGATGGGGTGAGCGGGGCGAGGATTGAATTCGATGGATGGGAGGGAGCTAGGCGGAGAAGAAATGAAGCGGAAGCGCAAGCAGATGAGGAGCAGGGCGTGGTGGCGTATATGAATGAGAATATCAACCTGGTGCGGGGTCTACTGAGGAGGATTGACAAGTTAGGCGGGGTTGATATTGTGCAGGGAAAAGTAGCGGATGTGGATTATGGCGCGGATATGGGCGAAGAAGGGGATTTCTCTGGCTGGCCGATTGTGAGAGTGGAGGGGAAGGAGAAAGGGCTAGCGGCGCGGTTATTGGTTGGCGCGGATGGGGGTATGAGTCCGGTGAGGAAATGGGCGGGAATCGAAAGTTATGGATGGGATTATGGTCGCATGGGTGTGGTCGCGACGTTGGAATTAGATGCGGTGGTAGAGGGCGAGGAAGGGAAGATCGCGTATCAGAGGTTTTTACCTACGGGTCCAGTCGCCTTGCTGCCTTTGCCTGGGAAATACGCTACCTTAGTTTGGAGCACCACGCCCGAGAATGCCGCAGTGTTAAAGAAGCTCAATGCGAAAAATTTTGTGGCAATGGTAAATGCGGCGTTCCGGTTAGGCATGCCGGATCTGAAATACATGCACACGCAGGAGTCTGGGCAAGAAGAAGAAGTGGAGTGGCGAATGAAGCACACGAAGATTGACGGGACAGTACCAGCTACGATTGTCGGTGTCCAAGAAGGCAGTATAGCTTCTTTCCCACTCAAGATGAGACATGCGGATACATATATTGGGGAAAGAGTAGCATTGGTGGGGGATGCCGCACATACTATCCACCCATTAGCAGGGCAGGGCCTAAATCAAGGGCAAGGTGATGTAGAGAGTTTGATGAGGACGGTTGAGTATTCTGTGGCTCATGGGATGGATATCGGGGTGCAGATGAGTTTGGAGAGGTACAATAGCGAAAGATATGCTGCGAATCATGTTTTGCTCGGAGTGGTGGATAAATTGCATAGGTTATATGCGGCTGAGAGTGCACCAGTGGTCATGGTGAGGTCGTTGGGTTTGAGAGCTGTGAATGCTATGGGGCCTTTAAAGAGATTCTTCATGGAACAGGCTTCAGGGACGGGTGCCAAGATATTGTAGATGCATTATATGATACCAACCTAGACTTTATCAATCTTGTCTTTCTGAAGCGGTGTTTCGTGTTCTTTGGTTGGGTCCTGTCAAACTCAATCTTTGTGCTCCCAGTTCTACCTGTTTGCTTACTTGTTCTGCATGCGAGACGCCTTGTACTGAAAAGGATTGAACCACAACGCCTTGCTATAATACATAGTTTCCATGATGACACCCCCGCTATGCTTTTGTGCAAGGTTTCATTTCCCACTAATCCAATATTATATATCATCCAACCGGTCCCACTCCCGAATATTCTTGCCCCTCATTCCACAGCGCCCCTCAATTTTCCTATCTGCCCTCATTTCTTCTACTTCAAATCCCTTTCACACTTTCCCACATACACCAATATCAAACCCCATCATCGTGATAGTAAAAGTTGATATCCCTCGGTGACCTCCTATTTGTCGCCACAAACTCGCGATCTCCCTCTGGGCGCTCGTTCTTCGTGTTCCCCGTCAACATGCTCTGCAGCGACATGCATACGCTTTCGACGTTTTGCACAGGCGACCAACCCTGAGTACCAAGTAGGTCGAGACAGATTATGCCGTTGGAATAGATGTGCGGGTGCATGGGGATGGGTCGTGGGGGACTGGATTGCTGGAGGAAGGTTACTTCGGGGGGTTCTGTGGTTGGGAGAGGGGTCAGTTGAGCTTTTAAAGAGAGGGAGGAAGCAAGTGAGTGAGCTTTGGATGGACATACCGATGGGATATTGGTTTGAGAATTTGAACTTCAACCGGTAGGTTTGATTTTGGTAGAGTGGATTTGCGTCAAGGACTTGGATGTCGATGAACCATTCTTTAAAATCTTCTGCGGAGACGAGCGTTATTCCTGGTGGGAGGTTTCCGTGGATCTGGAGAGATGTTAGTATCTATTCTAGTTGTACAACTGAGACAGATGATGGGGAGAACAAGATGAAAGAGCAACTAAGTGAGAAGTCATGTACCTTGGAGAGCTCTTTGCTCAGGCGCTTGGTTGCGATAGACATCTTTTCTGGTATGCCGCGGATGCGCTGAAGACGTGTCGGCCGAATGTCGCAGTCTTGTTTCTTTTTATGACTTGATACGACAGTGGTATAAAAGTATAGAAATGAGTCTTTGGAGGTAAGGTGGAATGGAATAGAAACTACAACGCATGCAATAGCAATAGCAATAGCAATAGCAATCGCGCTGGCAATAGCAATAATATGTGGATAGGCGCAGGGTGAATCTTATCGATACCTAGACTTGGACGGTGGGGTAGATGACTGCAAATGCAGCAAACAACACCTTGGAATTTGAGGGATGAGGGATAATTCTGCAGCTAACCGGACCGCCAGCTAGAAGACCCGTGTTCCGAGTCGGCTTCCACCTAGGCATTCACTGCCCGCAACCGTCTCGACTGTATATCCACCAGTTCTCACGGTTTATGCTGACGTCAAGGGAAAGGGGGAACGGAACTCGTGTTGCACAGCACCTTGTCCTCACCTGTCTGTGGTCGTCCTCCCATTTACGCGAGGGGATATTTCCAGGAAAAGGCAATCGGTTTGGAGAAATCTAATTGTGGTGTTCCTCTGCTCTGCTCTGCTCCACTCACAACCATGAGTCTTGGGATGAAATCAGATCACAGCCACATTGGTCTTACCACTGCCCCGCCGAGCTTTTTCTTTGCTGCGGCTGAGGGACAGACAAGGTAAGAAAGGCACAGCTTACTCTCTCAGTCGCAATAGGAGAGGGAAAAGGTGGTGCAGGCTGTATTGACCGGGTTGAGATCAATCTAAATCAATATTTAATTCCTTCGACCAGACCGTGTCCGCTTCTCTATCCTTTTCAATATCGTGAACGTCCCATACCCATATCTAAACACATTCTTGAACCACCAATTTGTTAACCAGCGACCTTTACTGTAAACCGGCTCAAATCGTCTTTCTTTGAGCTCTTGAACTTTATCTGCCAGCCTGTTCAGCCCCACTAAGGATTATCCCGCAACAAACACATTCAAAGGAGACTCTTCAAAGTTCATAGTCGTCGAGTCGATTCAACCCGTTGCGCAGAAAGCAGGAACGAAATACAACCAGAGGAAAGTCTGGACGGAAAGATATCATCCGAGGGAAGAATAGAAAATTGAGTCCGAGATATATACCAGAAAGAGCAGGCACAATGAGCTGTAAGTTGCAGTCGCGATACTCCTCCTTCCCCTCCTTCGCGAGTTCGTGAGAAGACCACGCACGCAACAAACTCCGTATTAGCGGGAGAAGAAACACCATTCTTTCCCCAAGCCCCTCTTTCGCCTCTTGTTCTTTTTACTATTTACTCCTCATGTTCGATCCTCAAAATGACACGCGCTTACCCCCACCATACAGTCACAAATATGCTCAACAAGCTGCATGGCCAGCCAGAAAGCTATGATAAGAAGTACGCTACTATCCCTCGGTATGCGAAAGTGTACTAACAGAATCAACAGAGCCAAATACCGCTTCGGTCGAACCCTCGGTGCCGGTACCTATGGAATTGTTCGAGAGGCAGACGGGCCTACAGGAAAGGTCGCCGTGAAGATAATCCTTAAGAAGAATGTGCGGGGCAATGAGCAGATGGTGTACGATGAGCTTCAAATGTTGCAACGCTTGAAGCACAAACACATCGTCAAATTCGTAGATTGGTTCGAGTCCAGAGTAAGAATGAGATGATTTCGATATGAGAGGCTTGAGCTGACAATTGTGTTTGCAGGACAAATATTATATTGTTACGCAGTTGGCTATCGGTGGAGAGTTATTCGATCGAATTTGCGAGCAGGGAAGGTTTACAGAGAAAGATGCGTCGCAGACTATCCGACAGGTCCTTGAAGCTGTGGATTATCTACACGATAACAATGTTGTTCACAGAGGTATGGTCCCATGACGACAAGTTAAGTATCTCTCTAATAATTCAACAGATCTCAAGCCCGAAAACTTACTCTACCTTACCACCGATCCTCACTCCGACCTCGTTCTTGCAGATTTCGGTATCGCCAAGATGCTCGACACAAAAGACGAAGTTCTCACAACAATGGCGGGATCTTTCGGTTATGCTGCGCCAGAAGTCATGTTGAAAAAAGGTCACGGAAAGCCGGTGGATATGTGGTCGTTGGGTGTCATAACCTATACTCTACTTTGCGGTTATTCTCCTTTCCGAAGCGAGAACCTCCAAGATCTTATCGACGAATGCAACAACGCCAGGGTCATTTTCCACGAAAGGTATTGGAAGGATGTCAGTGACGACGCGAAAGACTTTATTGGTCATCTATTGCAACCTGTTCCGGAAGATAGATCAACAAGCAAGGTATGTTTCTGGACATCTTTTTCCATTTCGATGTTAATTTTCTATAGGAAGCACTTGCGCACCCCTGGCTCAGCGGTGAGAATGCTACCGACCACAACTTGTTGCCAGAAATCAAGGCCTACATGGCTAAGGCTCGTCTCCGTCGTGGTATCGAAATGGTCAAACTTGCCAACCGTATCGAATTACTCAAGATGCAAGAAGACGATGATGCGGAATCTGATGTTCCCTCTCCTGCTCAAGCCGCTGCTGAAGCAGCGTCTGCCCATGATAATTCAGGAGGTGTCGCCGGACAAGATTCAAGTTCTTCTGCAGCATCGGGAGTTACATCTCCGGGCAAGAAGAGTTTGAGTAAAATGGCCAAGGGTGCAATTTTCAGGGAAGTAGTATTGGCTAAAGTGAGAGAAGTGAAAGAGCAAGAGGCAGCGGCACAAATTGAAAAGGAGGCACAAGAAGCTGCTAAGAAGAAGTACAATTATTGATCGTGCTTGGAGACGGATGAATATACTGTGGTTAAGATGGTGGGAGATACGGGGGTTTAAAAATAGTCTTGTGTTTTGCAACTTCGAATCGTTGGCAAGGGAAGGGAAGGGTTCGGAATGGAATTGATAGGGGTTCTTTCTTCGAGGTAGATACCCTTCGATGGTATTGTGTTTACCGTTCAGGTGCTTTCTTTTCTGTGTGCATGGGGTCTTCCTAGCCAAGTGTTGATAGCATGGGTGAATGGGTGGGGAGGGGCATTTTTTGATAGGAGTGATTGATTGATTGACTGATTGGTGTTTCCGGACGACCGGATGAAACTTAATGTGTGGATATGAATATGATTGTGAATTCAATTTGATAGAGATGCAGGTGTGGATTTTTCGTTGGGGCTAGTAGTCCACGGATAAGGGATTTCATTTTTACTTCCCTTCGATCTTTCCACGGTGGTTTCTTGTTTATAATTTATTTTGCATCGCGTGTGGCTCTTTGGGTCGGCTTTTTCTGTTCGTCTTAGCAGGTTTGCTGAGCATCCATTTCTTGCAGTTGTCGATAAGAATTGGCAATCGTCCAAGCATGGGGAACACTGCTTATTATTGTTTGAATTGGAAAAGAAAACTATGCTACATGAAATCTCTGATTCACGAACTCTCCTTCGAATACACTTTGAAACAGCCTACTTATCTTGCTCCAAATCCCTGGTCCAGTCCTCAATCCTCTCCTTAATCCATGCTCCCTCCCAAGCTCCTACCATGCCCTCCGACGCAGCTGCTCGTTCGGTCGCCGCATCTGGTCTGTCGATATCGTTTTCGTGCTTCTTTTATCTCATATTCAGAAGCTCAGCGCGTGTTGAGGAAGTTGGGGATATCTGGAAGGGGTTGAAGGAGCAAGGGAAAGGAGGTCTAACTTGTAGGCAGAAACCAAGAGAATTTCAAATCTAGAAGCAATGTTCGCATGAGCGATCTCGCATTTCTTCGACACCCGGCTAGGTCTTTGGGTTTCGTCGCATGTCTTCAAGGATGAGAGGTGCCCACTGTCTACGTCTCCTTGCTTGGTCAGATTGTCTAGTCTACGTATTCCAAACCTTTTTGTTGCATATCTCGAAGCTCATGCTGCATGTCGTACGAACCAGAGTGTTCCTTGCCGCACAGAACACTTGTTGTCCTCATTTATGGAACCCCTTAATGTCTTGAATATCTACCCCGAGAGGGTCAACTTACTGCTTTGGGTCTTTGACGGAGCCTTGTTTTCGGGATGGCATAGTGAATTGATGCCATAGCGTACGGTGATCGAGTTCAAGGTGATCTCAATTCTTTTTAAAGTTCGTTAGTGTAGAACTGTGATGGGATGGATGCACCGAATGAAGTATGATGCATACAATAGAAGTGTGACCCGAGCAGTCAGATGGAGCTGTTGAGGCTTTTCCTCGACTACTTTTAAAGAAGGTGTCTATGGAAATAGTGATGAAATTTAAGTGAATGCCAAGAAAGAGCAACAGTGTGAAGCGAGACTTGCCCCTTTCACCTCTATCTCACCTTCTCTCTCATCTTAACATTTCCCATATATCGACTTCTTCAATTACACCCTTCGGTACCGTCAGCCTTTAAACGCCATCTTCACATAGTTTACCTGTTTTCATTAGTCATACCACGCTCCACAAGAAACACAATCAGAGTGGTTCTGTCATCATCTATTTACCTTCAATTATCGTTTTGTCTAATCATCAACCTTACTCGCAGCGTCGGGTTGCCACCAAGTGGCACCCTTTTCTTTGTTCGATATATCTCCACCCTACTTTGGTTGGAACGACCCTAGCTTTGATCCAATGGATCATGCATCAATCTGGCCAGCACCGGAAAACTTAACTAACGCAAGCATAGGAGAAAGATTCGTCATCATGAGACAAAATACAGTACAATCATGAAGACGCTAAACCATATTATGAAACAACAACGGTTGATTCTCGAACTGCTGGAGTTGAGGCAGATTCTAGGCAATTTGCCAGGTAGGTGTCATGAGATGCGCGGATCTACTGTCATCGTTATACTCATGAGAAATGCGCAACATGCTCAGTCGACATGTGAAGACAAAGCAAAGAAGTAGAAAGAAAAGCCATGGTCGTAGGAGCGATAAGTAGCCAAGTACTTAGTATATGTTAGCTCTACTCAATTTCTTGGTACATGTCTAACGATTACGCAGACGAAGCTCCTTGTTCCAAGCTGCAAGAAATCCCGTGCGCGAAGCGAGAAACTTAAGCACCGTCCGAGAATAACTGCCACAATGATCATGGATGGGAGGCAGGTGATGAAAAGGATTTGAAAAGGCTACTACATCTTGCACAACGCGTATAGCCTGTAGTTATTACAGGAGGAATCGCTGGACTGTTTTGCTTGGAGGTTGTAGGGAGCGGATGAAATGACTCCCAACAAAGTCTAGCGTGTTTTTATTTAGAACTATGGGTAGGGAGTCGTTGTGGGGTAACCGTGAACCGTGGCCTTGGCCTTGACGACTACACCTTGACCTTCACCAAGATCACCAAATACCTGTAGCTTGCTGTTCGGTCCCCATTGCTTCACTGGCAGCACCTGGCCATCTATTTTCAGCGCTTTCATTTACAAATGTATGAAGTTTTATGGAACGTCCGTTTGCGTCATCACCATCCCACCCCCGACTATCGAAATGCCTTATCGCCACCACGAAGTCACCATGCCCTGAAGCGACCCGTATATATTACGATAGATAGTACCGGGAAGAATCAGCCTCTGGCATAATGGAGAGAGCAATTCACATGGTTGCCTGTTTTTGAACGGGCGGATAAGTGGCCTCATATCCACCGTTCCGACCGCCACCGCACTCTGTACACTACCTCATGTCATTGTTGGCGCACTTCACGCCTGACATACATCATCTCATTCCTGTATTATGAAGTTGATTGCTGTGGAGCGAGCATGAAGCATGTTTATGCTATTCTCTCAGATGTGGGATCGAGATTGCTAGGCTCTATGAAGTGTTTGCCGCCTAAAATGTTGGACTATGGATTACATCATGGCTGTCCTACTTACCAGACACACACAGCTTGGGAACCATAAATAGTATGGCGAAGTTGTGAGTGATGCGGCATCAAGTGATGACTTGCTGTGTGGTTATCCAGAAGCATCTGGTCTCGGTTTACACGGTCTTAGTAAAGCGAGTGAGGCTCTGGAAGAAAACTTGAACTTCAGAGGCAGTGCAAGTGCACGCGCCAGAAAGGGTTTCCAAGCCGCAGCTGAGGCATATAACATCGAGCTCGATGATATTCCTTGCCTGTGCTTCAATCAAAGCTGCAGTAATCCGCCGTCGTACAAGGTCAGCACATTGCAGATACTGACGTTGTATTCCAGCATTCAAAGACTGTACCGAGCAGGAACAATGGAATATTACCATTCCTCGACCTGCCCGTTCCTATGAAGAAGTACACAGGACAAAAACGAAACATGTTTGAAAAGTTTCAGGAATCATAAGAAGTGGTTAAGTGAGCTCACTGGTCCGAACCCACCGAAGGCGCTAGTCAAAAATTTTCTTCCACCAAGCGAAAAACCAACCACCAACAAATATTTTCGTCTACATATATTCAAACAACTATAATTCTTCTATCAAATAAAACAAAGTCTGCCTAGCTAGCTCAATCGGTAGAGCGTGTGACTCTTAAGATTCAAACGATCTTTGAGTTTAGTGATCATCACAAGGTTGCGGGTTCGACCCCCGCGTTGGGCTCAATTCCCTTCAATATAATTTTTTTTTTCTTTTTTGCTTTTTTTTGGGGTGGCGGTCTTTGAGGTGCGTCTTTGGGTGAGAGGACAAGAGGGAAGGCAGGAACTTTTCTTTTTGGGTATGGGAGTGGTCGTGGAGATGATGTGGTAGATTCGGCGTTCAGTAAGTAGTGGGTGGAAGTACTCCCTACCAGCTTCTTGTTGCTATGGAAGGCTGTTATTTTTGGGAAACGTGCAATGCTATCTATGTATGTATGCTGTGACCATTTGCAGATGGCATATGAGCATGAGTGTTACCGATGGTACATGACACGATCTGTGCGACGGAGGGTGTAACGTACCCTTCCGTCAAGTGTCGGTAGCGAGGATTTAGATGACCAGTGTATGAAAGAAAGAAGGGTGGGTGTCATGGTGTAAGTAAGTATAACAAGCTATGGTGTTGCGCACTCAGCAGTCGCCCTGTGCAATACTCGTAGTAGAGATAATGGTCACCTACAACAAACACACTGTCGGGCAACGCAAGAAGGTTCCAGTTTCGAGTAGACGATGCAATACAGTTTAATTGGTGGCATGCAAACTATGATATCGCAATGCAACTGGCTCATGATGTTTAACATTCGTATTTTCAACCGTCTATACATCCTTTGTCGAGTCATCTCAATAGCTGATGATACAGAATCGCAACCACTTACAACATTCTAGCAACGATTTATCAAGGATTACGGCGAAGTGGATTTAGTAGCATATGAGATATGTTCTGTAAATAAGCTGCTTGTGAATATACAAGATGTAGCCTGTATACTAGCAGTGTTCGTTTCCATCTATTCCAACTCTTCCAGGACCATATGGACGTAAAGCTACACAGTTGCAGACTATTGAGTTGTTGCTCGGTATGAAACAGACAATGGTCCTACAGATTGTTGCTGTTGCTGTGTCTTATTCGAGCATGGGATAGGCCTTGGGCAAGAAGATTGAGTGCTGGATATGCGGAGTAAAAGTGAAAGTGAAATAGAGACATGTCTGCTGCCCAGACAAAGAGAAAGGAGGGTGCAAAAAAAGATGCAAAAAAGTATTGAAGGGGATTGAGCCCAACGCGGGGGTCGAACCCGCAACCTTGTGATTATCACAGAACCCAAAGATCTTTTGAATCTTAAGAGTCACACGCTCTACCGATTGAGCTAGCCGGGCTGGCTTTCTGTTAGCCGGGCAGGCTTCGTTTTTGATGTAAGAGTTATGGTTATTTGAATATATGTAGGAGGTGAGCGGGAAAAAAAAGTTTGCGAAAAAAAAAAAGTTAAGCGAGGCGAGGGGGTTGGGTTGTTTTACTGTGACCGGGAGTCTCGGTAGAGAGCATGCTGCACAGGGACTCCTAGTGGTACTGTAGGAAGGTGGGGTTCGACTTGTCGTTCCAGTTGCGGGCCGGGATACATGTCGGGGCCCTGGAGAACTTTTTCATATTTGTCGTAACTACCTGCAATAGCTGTATCTTACTTACAGAATGCTGATTCTTTTTCCTTCCCATCAAAGATGTCCCCCACGAAGCCAATTGCCATGCACTCTATCCTTGAGCTGCACTAGGCAATATAGCGATACCATATAGTCAACGTATCTGGCTTATCACAATATACATACCCAAGCTATGCACAATATTCCTGATTCTCGTCGTCCAAAATACTTAAAAGTGATCATGATCATCATCTTCGGCCTCAATATCACTGTTTTCGACTCGTTTCTTCACCACATCCTTAATCTCTTCATTGACCAGATCGCCCAACTTAGAACTCTCCTTGAGAATATCTCTCGCTTCTTCATCAGCGACCTTCATGTCATCCATGATGAGAAGCACTGTAAGCTCGGGTACTACAACCGCCTCTACGAATGCAGTAGGACTTCTCGCGGCTATAAGTCGGTCCTTAGGCGCTCTCTCCTTAAGGAATGGCGTGAACTTGTTCATGATATTCTCTGACATCATGCGCAGCCCTCTGGAGCCGTAATAACCAGGTGTAAGGTTTGAAGTACTCTTCAGTAGATTGCGATCCTTGCCACTTTTGACTCTTTCCTCGAAGAGACTACGATAATGAGATGATGCACCCCCAATCAGCTCCTTGATGAAAACATAGTGTTCCTCAATTCGAGAGTCTAAAACACTCCAGTCAATGTCGGGGTATCCTTTAGATCTCCAGTCAGTGTGAGCAGTCTTCTTTTGGTGAGACCGGCAGAATTTCTCCTGTTTGCGTGTGTTCATTTCGCCGAACGCCTTCAAATCTTCTTTGTTCACAGGCTCATTGCACATCGGACAACGAGGATCAAGGTCCGCAACATCATCTTCTGGCTGGGACGTCTGTGAATTAAAGGACACCTCCGGATTTAACTTTTTCACAAGCTCCTGAGCTCCTTCAAGAACATCATCGTCATCATCATATCGTATGAATGATATAAACTGGGTTGCAGGTGGTTCTTTTTCCACATCTCGTTTCAGTTTTGTTGGTGACTCGGCATCGGACATGTTATCCTTAACACCGTAATTGGTGAACTTCTCGGCTGGGCTATCGCTACACGTGGAATCGTTGGGGGAACAAGGAACTATGAATCCAGATTTCGCCGAACTCGCTTTCTTCGGAGAATTTTCCATGGAGACATGTTGGAATATCGGACCATCATCGTCGCCTACCAGACTTGGCTCGCTGTCTGATTCGTATTTTTTAAACTCTCCTTTTACAGGTGATTTCTTGTAGGTCGGTTTGCGTTTCATAGCTACTTCATAGTTAGCTAATGCATGCCATTGACCTAGAACACCTACGCTTTGGAAATTTTGGCTCCTTATAGGTTTTGGTGTACGATACCTTCGACTTCTTACTCGACTTGATTTCCCCAAATATATTGAGCTTAGGGTCATGGTTGGATGAGGGCTCTCCACTCTTCCTCTTCCTTGACTCGGTTGACTTTCCGGTTTTCGAGTTTAGAGGACTTTGGATTGTTTCTGTGTTTCTCTTGTTCCCTTTTGAAACCCCCAATGTTTTCGTCATATCTGCACTTATTCTAAAGGGAGACTCGTCGTCAGATGAGAATGAGGGTCGTGGAGGTCTATCCTCGTCGGAAGCGGAATCAGAGTCCGGCATCCGGAACACATCTCCATCTGCAGCATCGGTGGCTGGGTTAGATTTGACGGCAATTGATGCTGGCGAAGAGACACGGTTCTCTTTGTCGGAGGCCCTTCCATCCAGCCTCTGCGATCTAAATGCGTTGGAGGTGCTGGTGCAGAGGGCTTGCCCGTTCTCCCCAATTTGACTCCTAGCTCCTACCTTTGTAGGCATTTGCTCCGTTGTTTCCTGAATGGCGCTTGGGCGCTTGATTGTTTGCAAGAGGTTAGCCGGATATGCTCTGCTCAAACCTTGACGTCGTTTTGTAAGCTTCTTGCTATCGTCAAGTTGCAATGTGAACATTTTGGTGGGACCGTGTCGCGTAATGTCGACTTGTCTGGTAGGATGTTCACGCTTGCCTTAACAAGATCAAGTGGCATAGCACAAATCCATGGTAAAAGAACAGCTCATCATAGATCAAGAGAGAGAAGGAATGATCTGAGAGTTTCTTCACGTTGACGTGAATATATTTACAAGAAAGTCCACAACTCTGGCAATCTTGTCCCTTAGAAAACCTACATAAGGTTGCGGTTGATATGGCTGAGCTTAGATACCTGGATAGTCTTGCCGATAAGAAGCTCTGGTGTATCCGATCGGGTGGTGAAATGGCAGGGTCCGAGCTTCAAATACCTTGTTTCGCGTTACGTTCATTGTAAATGGCTGGACTCGGAATTCTGTAAATAAATAACTCGAAGTCGATACTGCCTCGTTAACTACCAAGACTTTAAAATATGGCAGCGCTCAATAGGAAGTACGCAGCCTTGCCAGATCTGGTATGTTCAGGAAGAGCCTGCAATAGTTGGAGATCTGACTAAGGACATCAATAGGACTCTGCACCAGACATCTACGAGACACCTGAGCTAACTGATGACAATTCTACGGTTCCGGTATGTTGGCTCGATGTTCTGTTGGCTTCTTGTCTTCTAATTTGAACTTAGACTGGAAGACCACGTTCCCAATCGGCTTCCTCTTCCTATGGAGACTTAGAAGACGACGATGAAAGGGAGGAAGGAATTTCCCGCTCACGATTGCACCCAAATGAAGCTCGATCACATTTTGCCCCTGCACAGATCGATGCACGAGATGTGGACTTTTCCGATAGGGTTACTGCAAAACGAAAATCATACAAAGCTTCTACTAGGCGTCAAAGAAAGGATGGGACAGAGGAATTCGGGGATTTTAGCGACGACGACGACGGGGAAAGTCTGGACCGAAAACTTGCAAGATTACGGCGAGAGATTGAGGAGGTAAAGGAGGAATATGGGAAAAGAAATGCCGAGAAGAACACTCCTGATGAAGACGGAGAAGACGGAGAAGTCACTGATGCGGACGACATCACAGCACTCAGCAATTTGTTAGACGGAATATCGACAGATCACACGGATGGAGTGATGACTGCTGGAGCAAAATTGGCAAAGGATCTCGGTACTGGAATAAAAGCAAGTGGTCCACCTCAAGTTTCGCATGGTTCAGCAGAGCCTTCCACGTATACAATCACATATGCACCAACCTATCAACAAAGCCATGCATTGGCCAAAGCCGCGGATTTCGATGGTCGATTAGCACTTCTTGAAAGGCTGCTCGGGCTTAATTCAACCATTGACGCTACAGACAACACAAAACCAATCATACCGACACTTGATGTCCTACAGCGTCAAGTGTTCCTGTTAACAGAATCCACCCCTTCATCCCTCGATAGCATAAGTCGACGAGTGCGCACCCTTACACAGGAAGCTGAGAGGTTAGAAGAGTCTCGCAAATCCGCCAAAGCTGCACAAGATGCGTTGCGCTCAGCTGGTGGAGAAGTTTCTGCTGAAGACGGGGACGATTCTGAACAGATCGCCAAGATTAATGCGCTATACGGGACTTTGCCTACTATCGAAAATCTCGCACCACTGCTTCCATCGCTCTTGGACAGACTAAGATCGTTACGGGCCATTCATGCTGATGCGGCAACGGCTAGTGAGAATCTAGAGAGGGTTGAACGGAAACAAGCTGATATGGCGAACGAAATTAAAAAATGGCAAGAAGGGCTGGAGAAAGTGGAAGAGGCGATGAAGCAAGGTGAAGCAGTGATTGGAGGAAATATGAAAGTTGTAGAAGGTTGGGTGAAGGATCTGGAGGAAAAGATGTCAAAGTTGTAAAAAGTGTTAGCCTTGTGATTGCCGCCTTGTACCTACATGAATGATACCCAATCAAATCAAAGCACGCATCACTCCCTTGTTCGTGTACCTCACATGTCTCCTTTCCCTATCGGGAGCTCGTATATCCTCATGAAATCCCACTTTGGCTGAAGATAGATTTGAAACATTTTAAGTTAACTGCGTTAAATTGGACCCTGAATCTACTCTCACATTGCTTATATGGTACCACATTTATGGAAATCATCTCATTCATCCTTGTGGAATAAGGATGCTCCGCCTGCCTCGTAACATATAATTCACGCTTACCTGTCACTATCATATTAACTCTGTCTCCTTCTTTACACCTTCCTTCTTCTCATACAAACGTCCTCACCTGGAATTCCTCCCGCATAAACTTCCCAAATGCCAATTGATACGTAAGACTCTGTCAAAACCCATCCCGTAAGTCTGGAACGCACTCTCTCACACATTCCTCCCTTTCCTCACCAGAATATCCAAATTATAACTTCACATGTATTCCCAATTGTAACTATTTTTGGCAATTGGTATACATGTAAAGTAGCCCAAAATGACAATCAGAAATATTGATGACGACGCGGCAGATTTCCGATTCGATGTACGCGCCATTAAAAGAGGGGATGCTACAGTAACCGTTGCGGAAGAACATCAAATCGAAGACCTCGAGGATTATCCTAGACGCCTACGCATTCGTATTCGCAGTCAGTTGGATAGTGAGGTTCTTGCTGCGGAGGACAGTCTTGACGGTTCGAGGGCGAGCGAACACGATTTCCAGGAGGAATTCGAGAGCAAAGCAAACATGGCTTCATGGAGTGGGCAGCCCGCGATTAAAGGGAGTACGGAGCAGATGCGCATGGCATTGTTGACGTTCTCATTGGTGGGATTGCAGTGTGTTACGATATCCCGGAGAACAGATTGGACAAATTGACTGATGGGTAACACAGGTTCACCTGGGGCATTGAAATGACCTGTAAGCTGGAGCCATGAATGCGCAAGCTGAGCAAGAATACTGATAAATGAATCTGGACAGACTGCACACCCTATCTACTGTCGCTCGGTCTTACGAAATCGCGGACATCGCTGGTATGGATTGCAGGACCTCTATCCGGGCTGATTATGGCACCGCTGGTAGGAGCTATGGCAGATAGGTCGCGCTCGAGATGGGGAAGGAGGAGGCCATATATGGTTGGAGCTTCAATATTGGTCGCATTGTGTTTGTTAGTCCTTGGGTGGACGAAAGAGATTGTGAACCATTTTGTCGAAGAAGGAGAATTTAATAAGACTTGTACGATATTTTTGGCGGTTTTGGCAATCTATGCTGTGGATTTTGCCATTAATGCTGGTAGGTCAACAAAGGAACGTAAGAAAACTAGACTGATTCGTGGTAGTTCAATGGAGTTGCCGCAGCTTGATAGTGGATACATTACCCATCCAGAAACAGCAATCTGGGTCTGCATGGGGTAGGTATCCCGCATGATACTTAGAAGAATTAACGCTAACATATTCAACAGCAAGCAGGATGGCGGCTCTAGGTCACCTAGTCGGTTATGCTATTGGAACAGTTGATCTTGTTCAGATTTTCGGTCCTTCGATGGGGGATACCCAGTTCAAGAAGCTCATTTTGATTGCAGCGTTCGCTCTCTTGTTTTGCATAGGAGTTACTTCGTGGGCCGTAACAGAACGTGTCTTAATTTCCAGTAAAGACGCCGAAGCTCAAGCGGGTATTCTTAGGATTGCTCGACAGATTTATAGAACAACAATGACAGTTCCGCCAAAGATCCAAGCCATCCTCTGGAGTCAGTTCTGGAGCTGGATTGGATGGTTTCCGTTCCTGTTCTACGGAACTACATATGTTGGAGAAACATATTTCAGATATGACGCGCCCCACGAAATCAAGCAGTCTAAGGATGCATTGGGTGATATTGGAAGGATTGGAAGCATGTCCCTTGTGGTTTTCTCCCTCGTCTCTTCGTGTGGGTCGTTTATCTTGCCCCTTTTAATAAAGTCACCTGATGAAGACAATTTCACCCAACGGCCACCAGCTAGCATCGCTAGATTTGTCGCAGCTTATAACAAGCATAAGCCCGATCTTCTCGGAGCTTGGTTTGTCGGCCATTTGATGTTCTCTGCGGCCATGTTTCTAGCACCTTTTGCATCCTCTTTCCGCTTTGCGACATCCCTAATCGCATTCTGTGGATTGTAAGTCAACCATGATATACACGACGTACACTCAGCTAATTATCCTTAGACCATGGTCCGTTGCCTCCTGGGCACCATACGCCTTTCTTGGAGTCGAAGTCAACAAAATGGGCGGGGTTCCCAGCTACCGCCGTCTCTCGACATCCGATCCTCTTGAACTGGAATCACCTACGGATATCCATTCCCCATCTCTGCTACGTCTCGAACATGGCTCATCTTCGGATGATGTTACTTCTACTGGCGAATTATCTGGGATCTACTTTGGAATTCTCAACATCTATACCACTATTCCTCAATTCATCGGAACATTCATTTCCATGATTGTCTTCAGCATTTTAGAGCCAGGAAAGAGCCCCGAATTGGCGCAGCATGCTCATCCAGATGAACACCATGGTACTGATGGACCGAATGCGATCGCAGTGTGCTTGTTCATCGGTGCGATCAGCACGATTGGCGCTGCTTATGCCACGAAGAGGTTGAAAGATTTGCAGTAGAGTAATGAAGTTGGCTGAAGGTGGGCGAATGTGTATCATTAGTTTACTAAGAGATAGAGCCGCACGCATAGCACTAGATGGAGGTTCTTCTTGTGTCAATTACACGGCGTTTACTGGTAGATGGCTGGCTGACTAGAAATCTATGATATGAAGTATCATGATTATGGTGCTTTTTAGTTTTTGGTATGTGCTGGGATTAGATAGAATAGAAGGAAATGGAATGGATACCACAGTCAAACCAAATATGTTACATACATAATTCAATATGAATTTATGAAGCACTGTGTTGTGTACCACGAGCGCTTGAATCGAAGAGTTCAATCGACGTTAAGCAATGTCTCTCTCTGTGTTCTGATTTCTGAATTTGTGAAAGCGTTTCCTGCACAATGCTGATGCAAACACCAATGAGCGCATCAAATATCCCAGGAACCTCGAATTTCCGATGTCTGATCCGTTTATTCCTTATCATAGCAATCAGATACTCGATTGTTCAAGTAAATTCGAACATTGAGAACTTATATACTTACCTACTTGTGTAGAGATCTCAAAAGCATATAGAAATTGTGGCCGAATATTGAAGTTTTGAAGTTAGTTGATCAGTTGGAGCTTGGTGAGATCACAGGTGACCTGCCACAAGCAGTGAGTTTCCGCACCTCGGCGCTCATTTTAGTCAGTCTATGGGGGTAGGCGATGAGCTCTATATTGGTGCAGCAGTACTTGAGCAAGGCAAAGCAGAGAGATGTTGAACTTATCGAACGGAGTCCAGGAGGCGGGTATGTCTTGGACGGAAGGGAAATGCAGAGGGAAAGAATGAGGAATCAATGTGGGGAAACTGTTACTGGGCAGGTAGAGAGGCCTTAAAGCGACCCTCGTTATCCTGTTCACGCGAAGAGAAAAAGTGGGATGCTGTTACGGGTGGACGTCGTGATCTACTTACCGGTAAGGATCCTGCCAGCGTGGAGTCGGTTTCCCTTCCAACAACTTGCTTTGTTCCTCTTTCGCGTGTCAAGATTCCTAAAGTATTGTAAATGTCTTCATATATGAGAAGTAGTTGTGTGAACGGTTTACTAGCGATCAGGAGAGAACTACTCATATGAACATAAACATCACACAATGAAATGTATGGATACAAACAAATAACAAAGGAGGATTTAGCAAGTTGAAATGAAATATTTATACACAAGAATCTCAAATCGTACCACCACCAGTCATGTCCACAATACCTTCACAAATCAACCTTGCCATCAGTAACTATATCCTCAATGCCTTCCAAATCATCGATCTTGCCATGAGTAAGCATGTCCGAAAGATCTTCGGTCAATGTAGCTGCTTGTTTTTGTATGACACCACGAGCTGATGTCAGTTTGGATCGTTTTGTATTAGATGTCGAAGACTCGCCGTCAAACTCCCGCTTCGTCCAATTCGACGTTTAAATCTTCGTAGCGTGTGGAAAGAAAGAATCATCATACCACCTATCCTCTCGCTTCAACAGAACATGATCTTTGCCATGGTATTTTGCTGCATCATTCCTAACGTGTTCCAACATTGTCTTCCATGTATTGAATATCTTCCCACACCTATACTCGCATGCGCACAACATGTCTTTCCTATCTTTAGACCTTGTAGCCATGTAATCGTGACGTGTCTTTGTATCCCTGTATGGCGTATGCTCAAGACCGGCCAGATGTATTCTGCTGCTGTGCTGCCATGATAGACCCCTTCCTTCATGTCATCTGTAGCGTGAGGGTTATCGACGCATTTGAAGCAGACGAAATCCTTCTGTGATGTGCAAGAGGGAGAGGGATTCGGGGAACTATGAGTGAAGTAAATGATAGATGTTAGTAGGGTCGAATGAAAGTTGATGTGAAAGAGGAAGCGGCTCGGGGTATGTGTTTACATGATTAAGCAGAAAGGAGCAAGTTGATTAATAGTATGAAGCGAGCACAACCTTCATCTCACTTTTACTCTCGTCCTCATACCGACCGACACCGATGGAGCTCTCCTAGAACCGTCACTGACTCACTCCTTACCCTTCTACTCTTTCTTCTCCAACCTCTGCACTCTTCAATATTCTTTAAGAATTCCCTTAACTTTTCCAAAGTGGTAAGTGATTCCTCACATCTCGATCTACTTAACTTGCACTACCATTCTTTCTCTGTCCAATTTCTCTAACCTGAAAATGAGTTCCTTACTTTCCCCTCTATAATCCTTTATCCTCTTATTCTCCCTCATATATCGACTCTCATTGCCAGTCTCATGCTCCGAGTGTCGGATACTTGTGCTCTGATAAACAAACTGGATTCAATGATTGTATGCTCGGGTATCGGGCTGAAAGAAATTGACTGCATGTATTTCAAGAGCAAGATCATCGAAGTTCAAATACGCACTGAGGTTATTGAAAGGAAACCATTCATTGTAATTCCTGCTTCTCCCTGCTGGTAATATATATCATGTCGCGATACTAAACGACCTCTAACTAACCTCCGACCCCCAATTCCTCTTCGAATTTCTTTTCAAGGCGCAGAATGGAACACATCATACATACGAATAGCGAGTTCTTTGGTGCTGGCAACTTTGTAGTTCGCCGGGCGCTGCAACGCTTTATGCTGCATGATTCTTGCTCCCACCGTGACGGTTCTCATCTGACCACCATGCCCGTGCTGTTGTGTAAAGTCTCGTAACAGCGCAACTCCAGGACCTAGCTTCCCTAAAGTCGAGCTGCTCGCCATAATATTGTTCCCAATGTCAATCCGAGCTCCCTTTGCACGCGTCTTGGTTACGTTGAACCTCCTCACGTCCCTCACGAACACCAAACTTTGGCCATTTGCGCCTGGAGTTGGCATTATGAGTGTTTCTTTGCTTTAAGCACATGACGTCGACCACATTAATGAACATAGAGGCTTTTGTCCTGCAAATATCCTTCTGCAAGCAACTGGCTATCCAGCTCAATACGCTCTGCCTAGAATACTATACTTACGCGAATGAAGTAGCGAAAATCGTTCACTGATAGATATATAGATGACGCTCCGCTGGCTCTCCGAGGGCCACTGCCGTGGAGGCAGACTAGACTTCCTTCTACTTACAATTAGCTAACAAAGGGGTAGGTAAGTAGGTGGAGGGATAGTGAGAGAAAGGTAGAGAAACTTTGCTTTTGGCCCTTTTTATCCTCCACGTTTATCGAGGGCGTAGCTCATCCGATCTGCTGGTAATGGCATTTGCTTAAACTGCTCAGTGGATTTCATCACATTGGATGCATGGACTGTTTACTTCAATGCCCCAATTATCTGCTGGTTCCGTTGGGATCTCGTGGCATGAGCAAGCGTAGCACTAATGCGGGACCATCGGCCCCAGACCACCGGTGATTGCAAGCTCGACCCGCTGCGAACCCTCATCTGTTCATGTCATCATCAGCCTCGGCAGGGGTAAAACTCTTCACGAGAAATTTGTGCGCCTTGGTGTAGGGTTACATCGACCGCTCTCCAGACGAATAATTGCGCTGATTCTCTAAAATCTCTAAACATGCGTTGATTTGACCCCAAGTTGGACCTGCCACCGAGTTCGACGTTATGCAGACGAAGCTTCCCCACCAAACTTAGTGCGAAAGTTTCAGCCCGGCTATGCCCCAGACCTACGGAAGAACGGCCTACGGAAGAGCCGCCTACGGAAGAACCACCGGAAGAACCACCGGAAGAACCGCCTTCCCCCTCCAAAAAATTGCTTTTTTTCCCCAAAGTGCTCAGAAAACCGGAAAATCTTCCACAATCTCTGTGATTGAGGATCAAGTCATAGATCATGAATATCGACTCTTTTTCTTCAATTTATTGCGTTGTTATGATCAAATAGGCTATTAGGCAGCTGAGGAGCATGGGTGGTTGTCGGCCAATCCCTTCTATCCAAGTAGCTTAGACGCTAGGTGCGGGGGTGGATGTACCCTTCCACGAAGATATAAGTGGCCGAAATGGGTCTGTGCCCATGCAAGCCCATGCTATCTTCAAAGCACAAAACATACATAGTAGCTGAAAATTCCCAAGTTTTAAGCACAATACAATTTGCCTTCTTAGAAATTTAAAAATCAAGTCACATCAAGCTTCATTGAGTTTTGAGAGAGTTTTGCTATTACTGAAGTAACAGCCCTGGCCTACCAAAATTGGCCGCTTTTTTCTTCGCTGAGGAGGATATATAACTTGACTAGACATTCGCACGTGACGCACAGTGAAGCTGAGCGCGACGGCGGGGCAACGTTAAGAACGCGCAGCCTGATCAACTTCTCCTACCGCTGCAAAATCAAGGATCGTTGTCCTTGTCTAACAACGATTCTGTAGACAGCCATTTATATCCATCACATACCAGCTTTACAATCAATATGGGACTCTATTCAAAGATCAAGAGGAAATTCTCAGGAAAGTCTAAGGAAAAGCCCAGCGGTGAGGGCAAAGGAGGGAACACAGGCTCCTCTCCGTCTGCGACTGCGGCAGCGGATCCATCCTCCCCCCCAACAACGGTGGCGCAGGGCTCGGCCTCTGAGCCTGCTAACGTCTCGCAGGTTGCGCCGTCTATTGCACAACCTGCGAGTAGACCTGCGAGTAGTAGTCCCGCCCCAGCCCCATCTGTTCCTATTGAGCCGACAGTTCCCGACACCCCTGCTGCTCCTCTGAGCCACGACCTGGATCCTTGGGCTCGAGCTTATGAGATATTTCAGGACCGGCAACCTGAGTTGGTTGCAGACTACAAGAAGCACCTGGCTTCTCTGCAAGACGACGCTGCAGCCAGCACAGATCTCTCAACCCCGAGGTCCATCGAATCCATCGTGAAGCAGCTATTGAAAGATAGGGAGAAGAAGCAGTGGCGAGTACCACTTCTGGGGAAGGATATAAAGGCTCGGGAACAAGCCGAGAGGTTAGCAAAGTTTCTCATCTGGTCCGACCCGATAGTGAAGAGCGCTGTCAGTGCTCAACCATACGCCGCGCTTGCATGGTCCGGTGTTTCATTACTTCTTCCAGTAAGTATATGACCCTCCAGGTTCCTTTGCGGTTGCTTACCCTGGCAGCTTCTTACTAGCGGCACCGTGCAAAATGAAGCTATGCTGAAAGGCTTTAATTCGATTATCGATGTCCAAGTCTATTGGAGAATCAGCGAGGAGACTTATCTCAAATCCCAACATCAACAAAATTACCAAGACCTCGTCGAACCTTTAGCCAAGCTTTATTCCTACGTTATCGAATATCAGGCTAGGGTCATATGCCATCTATCTAGCGCTCAACTCTCCCGTGCATGGCAAAAGGTGACCGATCAGAATAATTGGGTTAGCTTAGAGGGCAAGGTCAATGACTTGAGCAAGGGGTGCAGCGACTGCATCAATCCTCTCCGAGAGGAGGAGCTGCGGAAAAATAGGGATAGCCAACTACAAGAGATACAGGAGTCGCGGGCTATCCTCGATGAAATTCGGCGTATCCTCGAAGAAAGCAGAGAGCAGACCCAGAGAAACTATGAGAAACAGGAGGAAAGAGATCTTCTTCAAGATCTCGCGTCTGACTATGAAGGCTACAAAAACTTCAACGAAACCAGGGTGCCAGGCACATGCGAGTGGTTCTTCGACGACGACAGATTTCGCACATGGCGAGACAGCGACATTTCCAGTCTTCTCTGGGTTTCCGCGGGCCCTGGTTGCGGCAAATCAGTCTTATCGCGGGCTCTAATAGATGAGGGACGACTGTCAACAAACGTTACAACTTCAACTGTCTGTCACTTTTTTTTCAAGGATGGAGAAAAAGGTCGTATGGAGAGTACTAATGCCTTGTCCGCAATACTCCACCAACTTTTCATCCAGGACCCTACTGGTAGCCTAATCAGACATGCACTGGGCAGTTATCAGAACCATGGCAGCAAGCTTACACTGAACTTCTCCGAGCTATGGCAAATCCTGGAAAACTGCGCTAGATCCTCGGATACAAGAGAAATTGTTTGCATTCTCGACGCTCTAGACGAATGTAATGTAGCCGGCAGGCTGCAATTAATTAACAAGCTTAAAGATTTCTATTTAGAGCAGGACCAGGACCAGTCCAACTGTCGCTTGAAGCTCAAATTCCTTATCACTAGTCGCCCATATGACGATCTCGAGGCATCTTTCAGAAAGTTCTCTGATACAACTATATATCTGCGTTTTGACGGTGACAACAAGTCGAAGGAGATTAGTCAAGAGATAAATTTAGTCATTGATGCCAGAATGGATGACATTGCGGGTGATTTTGCCAAAGATCATCGCTGTAAGATTTCTGAACGTCTGAAAAGCATGGATCATCGTACCTACCTCTGGTTACACCTCACAATTGATATTATTAAGCAGAGTCCGTCTAAGTATGGCCGACTGTATGATGTAGAAAACTTATTGTCTGAGCTACCGACGGAGATATCTGACGCATACGAAAAGATCCTAGGCAGAAGCAAAAATGAAAAGCATACTGAAATTCTTCTTCAAATAATCCTTGCAGCGGCACAACCACTGACACTCGACGAGGCTAATATTGCCTTAACATTAGCATTACATAAGGAACAATTCCTGTCGCACGCGGAACTACAGTCAAGCCTGTGGCCAAGCAAAAATTTCCAAAGTATCGTCAAAAATCTTTGTGGTCTCTTCATTAATGTCTATGACTCAAAGCTGTCTTTCATTCACCAGACAGCTAGGGAGTTTCTTTTACATCCTGAACGTCAAGGGAAGTGGAAAGGGCGCTTGAACATGCCAGAGTCGCACAGTACGATATCACGACCATGTCTCTATTATTTGCTACTGCCGGATATCGCAACGATAGTTAAAGACTACGGTTACAAGAACCCACAGTATTCCTTTTTCCACTACGCCGCTTTGCACTGGCCTTTGCACTATAGCTCGCAGAGCTTTCATGATACGGGTATAGGGAGCGAGAAGGAAATATCTGCATTAGCACTGAGTCTCTGTGAGACCGGATCGAAACGATACAACGCCTGGTCCAGTGTATATGCGTCTAAGATATTGTATTTTCCTATATTCCCTAGCTCCCTTTCTATAGCATC
Organism: Clarireedia aff. paspali H2; assembly: GCA_026770245.1. Taxonomy (NCBI): domain Eukaryota; kingdom Fungi; phylum Ascomycota; class Leotiomycetes; order Helotiales; family Rutstroemiaceae; genus Clarireedia; species Clarireedia aff. paspali H2. Next base: position 22,325 of record JAJCXA010000097.1, on the reverse strand, counting down.
TTATTTCGGTTTTAAGGGTATAGTGCAGCTGCTACTTGCAACTGGCAAAGTCGAGCTTGACTCAAAGGATAAATCCCAGCGAACGCCACTCTCATGGGCAGCTGAGAGAGGGCACAAAGAAATAGTGCAGCTGCTACTTGCAACTGGCAAAGTCGAGCTTGACTCAAAGGATGCCTTCCAGCAAACGCCACTCTCATGGGCAGCTGAGAGTGGGCACAAAGAAATAGTGCAGCTGCTACTTGCAACTGGCAAAGTCGAGCTTGACTCAAAGGATAAACTCCAGCAAACGCCACTCTCATGGGCAGCTGCAAGTGGGCACAAAGAAATAGTGCAGCTGCTACTTGCAACTGGCAAAGTCGAGCTTGACTCAAAGGATGACTCCCAGCGAACGCCACTTTCATATGCAGCTGGGGAGGGGCACGAGGCTGTAGTCCAGGTGCTACAAAAGTATATTAATTAATCATTTACTTTATATTATATTTATTTTCTTAACTTTGATAAAGAGGGGCTTGGGGGAGATGAAGTTTACATATCAATTTCCAAAATGTCAGATAATTTTAATCTACAAAATTCTAGAAACTTCGAACGCAGGTGTACAGAGTGATGTCTTAGGCGCCCAGCGGCTGTGCAGGTGCAAATCGTTACAATAAGACGAAGAACTTATTATCCCAGGTAAAGAAAAATAGTGCTAGTAGACATCAAACCTCCGAAGTTATGAAATGCAGAGTATACGAAGCCTATAAAACCGCAGAACGTGGGGAGCACGAACAACTGATCGTCATATCTTTCCGATAGGAGGAACCTCTGTACCCCGTTGCAATTTTTGTGACAGCAAAACTTGCCCTGATGGACCATGAAAAGAAGATGTAACATTTGACGGGTTTTTACAAGGCTCCTGTGCGAAATTGTTATATTAGTAAGTTAGGTACTTACTTCTCTCTACAACATAAGTGCAACCCCATTTCTTTTATCAAGAAGGAATTTCTGATGTTGGTGTCGAAGAATAAGCATTTCTTTGCAAAATCTGGAGGAATCACCCAATGCTGACTGTCAACAGATTCCGTACTTGATATAGAGGGGCCTAGTGGAATAGAGGATCCGGGAAACCAAATCTTAGTTTCCAATATAATCTGTTTCTCGCCGCTATTGCCTTGACCCCTGCTGGGCAGGCTACCAATCTAAAGACCGGCGGTATTGGAATTCAATTTTGGCAATCAGCTGTTATATGATTCCATGCTAGATGTCCTTCTCGGTAGGAGCATTTCCTTCATCTAGGCTGCGGCGGAAACCCAGTGGGCGGGTTGCTGACCCTTATGGGGCCCCATTGGGTAGGCTGAGAAAATGAAAACCCAGCCCACGACCCATGGGTCACCCACTGGGTCCTTGGCAACTAACTGGGTAACCCATGGGCGGGACATTCCATTGTCCCATTACCCACTCCGCCCAGAGTCCCAGTGGGCGGGGCAAGAAGTTGAAAATCCGGCTCATGGGCCCCACGCCGCAGCCTACCTTCATCCAGAGAAGTAAATGGCATCACATAAGAGAAATACACAAAAAGCTCTTGCTCGTATACCGATGCGAACTGCAACAATATAATCACCCAGACCAGTAGTTTGCATAAAACTACTGCAGTATTCATACCCTGAATACACAAAATAGATAAGATATCTTCAGTATCAGATTTGATTAGTCAGGCTACTTGCTTGAGCGTGCTCGAGGTTCGCTGCAGAGTGCTTTGTAAGCTAGAAACTAGACGTGAAGCTGTGGTGCGCTTTTTGCTTTTGGTGACTAGTATCTGTCGAAGTAGTAGCTATCCCTGAAAGCTATGTACGTATTTTTTTGGGGGGGCGTTGGCTGCCGTTGATGCTTCTGTGATATTCCAATGTTCGTATAGTAAGGGAATAATTCCAAAAACAAAAAGCAAAGTAACATCGAATGCCCATATATCTCCAGAATTCTCTCGTCTCTGATCAAATAGATATTCTGGTGGTAAATACGGAGGTGGACCACCCCCGTATATACTAGCACTATATATACTATGGGACTCCCACAGTTAACTGTTTGCGCAGTCTAATGCCACCCATCGGGTATATCTACAAACTCGACAATTCGAACTATATAGTTGTAGCCAAGGCCAATATCTGGAAGTAGTATGCAGTTGATTCCATTTCGCTTTTTGGCTGCGTAATCTAACAGTGTAGGCCAATTCACGGATACTAAAAACAGCTCGGCCTGTGAGCGATTACTCTCTATTTCGTAAAATAAGAGAGCCCGACTTCAAAGCTGAGAGAACCTACTATGGATTCGATAATTCACTTGAATAATAGCAGACCCGACATCCAGGCCTGATATTCACACGTGTTTAGGTGTTTAAAAGGAGGAATAAAAACTCTGATGTAGTAAACAGATACGGGGATTATAGTTATTCCGTGCCGATTTATCATCACGTGGATTATAGCCTCAGACACACATTGACAGCGAACCAATTGATCAACACTCTATTATACAAGTCGAACGCGAGCAAATCAAATGGGCGAGATAGCCTTTGCTGAGCGTTCATCTCGTGTTCGTTTTCTTCAATAATTCTACAAAAGCTTTAACCTGCCTCAAAATACTGACTTTTACTGGTGGGACAATTCATTGAAATGACGTAGTGCCAAATTCTGAGGCGCATATATTCGGCTCCCCTAATGATGGTCCCAGTTTCGGTTTTCTTGGGTAGCTAGTCTCAAAAATGTGAGTAGCTCCGGGGAAGAGGTGCTGCGCTCGCGCTCACCCCTCCAGTCGATATGACTCAACGTCAAGCAAAACAAAAAATCCAGAAAGCTGGCCGGGAAAGCTTGGTGCCAAAAGATGAAAGTAAGTAAGCCATTCATACCAGTTGTGTACTTTGACTGATCATTAATAGAAACGCGGCCACAACGGATTAAGAAAGAACGCCCACAACCACGCCTACAATGCCACCAGGAACGAACTGTATCCAAGGCTACGAACACCGAACCAAAGCACACACTCCTCTCTTCAAATAGCAACACTCCTGGAAAAGAGGCATGTCACTCTCCTCCTGCCATACTATAAAGCTAACTCAAGTCAAGTTTCCACGGGCTAAGGATCGAAAACGAAAACGATCGCAAGACGAAGCTCCCCTCCCCTCTACTACTACTCCCTCTCAAAAGCGGCTGCGGGCGTTTCCTCCACGGTTTATTTTTAAGGATACAATCGGCGAGAGCGCAGCGGTCGGTGCCAGCGGGAAGGAGATCAATCCACTTGAATACTGGACAGAGGAATTCCGTTGGCCTAAGGAATACTTCGAGTCCGAGAACACTATGAGTCATCTGCTTGCGAGGAAGAAGTCTTTTCGTGGGAAACAATCGGATGCTGGCTCTGCCGCATCCAGCTCTACCACCCCTAGCGATCAAAAGCCGAGGGAAGCCAAAAGTTCCCCTTATGCGCGACCGAGTTATGAGACTGTCCTTGCAACTAAGGGTAGCTTTATGGGCAAGTTCGAATTGGGTATCACAGATGAAAGCAAAAGACTGTGTCGAGCTTTACTTGAGGCCGAACAACCAGTCCCTCAAGAAACCCTATTTCGCGATGATCTGTTTGAGGAAACTTGCGAGAGTATAAGAGCAAGAAATGAAGCTATGGTTGTTCGAGACATTTCCCCATTGATATGTCCGTCCGCTCAAGTCTTAAGGATATATGGTGCCAAACATCTCAAGCCTTTGAATGAAAGTGTCAATGAAGGGTGGAATAGTGCTGTACCTTGTTACGGTCCTCGTCCACAACCTGATTATTCCGTGGGGTTTGGACGATCTGCATTTACGGACGATCAACTTCAAAAGCTTACTCCTTTCGTTGGCGAGATTACAGATAATTTTACGTCCTATTTCATGGCTACCTGGCAGATGTACTTCCCGTTCCTGACGTGCGAAGTAAAGTGCGGCACCACGGCTCTCGATATCGCTGATCGACAGAATGCTCACAGTATGACACTTGCAGTGAGAGGTATTGTCGAACTCTTTAGGCTGGTAAAGCGCGAAAATGAACTCGATCGGGAAATCCTCGCCTTCTCAATCTCGCATGATCACCGGACAGTGAGAATCTACGGCCACTACCCTGTAATCGATGGGGAAAAGACCACCTTCTATCGCTATCTGATCAAAGAGTTTAGCTTTACGAGCGAAGAAGGCAAAGACAAGTGGACATCGTACAAATTCACCAAAAACGTCTACGATATGTGGATGCTGACCCACCTGAAACGAATCTGTTCCGTTATCGATAAGTTACCATTCGATTTGAATTTTGAGGTCTCTCAGCAATCTGAGCCAGAGGAACCCGGACTTTCACAGGGTTTGGAAAGCCACTATCTCTTCTGACAAATCGAGTCACGATGCCGCGTTTATTGGAGGAGGCCAATAGCCAATCAAGCTGTGCTGGAAACGTTACTCTAGATACTTCTGTCTCAGAGGATTGAGGGAGGAGCATTTAAAAAGCCGAGGAAAAGGGGTCGGCCTGTTGAATTACATCAATGAATAGCTTCGCCTGTCACAAGTCAGTATTTGAGGCGCATGGTTTGCTCCAGAGAGTTTTGGGAAAGCTGTCGATAGAATGAAACTATCAAAGTAAATGACCACTCGAGCAAAAGAAAAGCCTGTTGACCTTGGCGATTACCAGTCTCATATCGGCTTCTGAGTATTTTTTTGTGGTGTTCCGCCCAATGGATCTTCTAATCTCCTGCTGCTAGGCTGCGTCGGAAGCCCAGCGGGCGGGTTGCTGACCCTTATGGGGCCCCATTGGGTGGGTTAAGAAAATGAAAACCCAGCCCACGACCCAAGGGGTCAGTGCAGAGTAAATAAGCGGGGAAAAACAGGGGTTTACAGGGTTTAATGTCATGTATTAGTTATGTGACAGTCCTCGGCAACCTATTGGGTACCCAGTAGGTGGGTTGAGAAGCTCGTGGGGACCCAGTGGGCGGGACAAGAAGTTGAAAACCCGGCCCATGGGGCCCCACGCTGCAGCCTACCTGCTGCCCTCTCTTTGAAGCCGCTTCTCGTCCATATCTACTGCTGCATTTGAGTTTTGAAGCCATTCATCAAATTTCTTTGTACCGGCCAGTCTAGATTGAGCCTCCGCGCATAACTTGTGGGTCTTTCCCTTGAGCCGGCAGACCAGTTAGCGGCCTCAAGCAACGCATGAAAAGCCGCCGCCCTTGAAAATGCTCAAAGTGTTCTTGATCATTGATGGCTTCATCAATGTTGTATTAAATAAAACTTTAGTTACGATACGGAAACATGCAGAGAACTAAGTCCTTAAAGGCACCATTCAAACTCTTGCAGCACAGTATGATAGTTTCGTGACTCATGACAGGCACCGACACACCTCTCTCCATTCCATGCCACCTCCTCACACTGTCATGCACTTCTAGTGCACGGCATAATCTGAGGAAGCCCTGAGCTGAGCTGTTACGTACATAATCTTTTCTCTGCCACTTCTTCACAGATCAAGCTAGTCAGAAGAGTTCAGCGCTACTACACACCCTTTCACCGGTAGATCCTGTTCCTGCGTCCCGACCCAAACTCCTTTCACTAGGGCAACTCCTTACGCGGCCTGACTCGTCTTATGCTCAGTGACAACACGAGGTGAGCACCACCACAGCCCCTCCTCCAGGATGCCTTCCCGCTTCGGCAGGTTATCGTCATGCTCAGGGGAGTCCAGCTAAGCACATGCATGATGCAGTGCCTCAATCTGCCTTGAGTCTGCCTCTTGCGGACTGACTGACCGACTCAGAGGCGCCAGCTAGGCTAGATGGAGTGGGTTTGGAACGGCTGGTGCCTGCTGACCATAGTCAGGTTTATGCAGCAGCGAGATTGTATCGAGGAAGGGATTATGCTAAGGCTCAGGTTACTCCTCACTTGATACGAAGAGAGGGGGGACGCTGAGCGTAGGTAGAGCCCCGTCCTCTGGGATATTCTAACTTGCTTCCTCGAGTGTAGATGTTGATTTTTGGAAGATGATAATCGCTGGGTTCGCTGGTATTGGAAGATCTGTTGGTGTAGTTTTCAAGCTGGTTAGCTATAATGCTACGATGTCCGCTGCCGCTGATAAACCCCCTAAGTCATCGGCGAACAAACAGATAACTGTGCTGAAAGGAAAGAGAAGTTTTATATATACTTGGTGCGCCAGGAATGTTGAGTTGAAGCTTTTGGAGAACAGCAAAGGCCTGGAAACAACATCTCCACATTGCTCTGTCCTAGGCCAATACTAGTGGGTCGTGCAATGTTGTGCATTTCACAATCAGCATACAAGACAGGCTCGGGCTCAGTGAGAGTGTCTAGAGCTACCCGAAGTTGTACCTCGCCTCTCACGCTTTCTTGCGGAGCACTTCTAGACCTTGTCTTTCGCAACGCCCGTGTCTTGGTTTCTCGGCCAATGAGTGTAATCATTTGTGGCTTCTGTTCCTTGAGGCAATCAGGCGGGATCCAATGAAGGAAGAATCAAATGCCTCACGAGACCACCATCTGGCTAAAGCGGGCGGGGTGGCCGGCGCATTTCCAAGAGCGCGATCTCGACACCCTCTGTAGCCGGATAGCAGCGAAGGAGGATGACAAGCTGCGCCGGCTGTGTGTGGCTATGGATTGACTAGCTGTTCTTCGATCGCTGTATTGCGGGCCTGAAGACGATACCCCTAGTGACCCGGCTACTGTATATAAACTCTTCGAGCTCTTTAGCTCTCTTAGTTCTTTACTTGTTAATTCTAAGGCCTAATTTACTCTATTATTGAAGGTTCATCACAATAGTAGAACTAGTCCACGTTCTACAAATGGTCAATTTGTATGGTAATCGAAGAATATTGAGGTTATATAATTCCCTACTTGAGGTGCTAAGAACAAGTCTGCTCCGGAGAAGATGGGCCCAGAAAACAGGGAGTAGTTTAATACCAAAGATGTTCAGGAAAGGTCAGAGTAGCCTGTAGTGGCGTCTCGCTGATGGTCCGCATTACTGTCTCTTCCAGCTCTACCATCTCCTCTTGGACCCTCCTATCTAATGACTCCTCGAAATCAGCCGACTGCTCGCCTATCTCTCTACGGAGCGCGTCCATTATTCGTGATTCGGCCTGTCCAACAAGCTCTACTACTTTCTTCTCGTGGGCTGCAAGTGCATCGTCGAAACGCTGTTCAAGGGCTGATAAGCGCGACTGCAGAAAATCCTCTATGTCGGCTAGATGTCGTGATTTCTGTTCTTGATGTATCTCGGGACTACTGCTTTGACGAAGACGCTTTTTGCCTTTGTCGAGATCAGAATAGATAGGAGTAGAGCCTGACTCAATTGTCTTGCCCCCTTGACCCTGGTACAATGGTGTTTCTTCAATCGGTTCTTCGAAAACAATGAGTGATGACTGAGAAACCTGTGCTTCCGGAGATAGCTGAGCATCCACAGGCGGTGACTGACGAACCTGTACTTCCGGAGACGACTGAGTATGATCGGACAGTAACGGAGGACTCTGAACTTCTGGAGATGGCTGAGCATATATTGGCGGTATTGGCTGTTCTTGCTTCTTGTATTCGAATGTACTCCATTCTAGTAATATAGCCCCTTGTTGAACATACATTTCCTTTAAGTTGGTTTTGCGTGTATCCGTAGCAGTATTGCTAAAATGCGTACGAAGCTTCTCCAAGTTCACTTTCGCATAAGTACTTGGCCTCGTATATACGCTGAAGATTGTGCTATTAGATAGAGACTCAAGAGCACGAATCAACATATTTGTAGTCGTAGTATGAGGTTTAATCGTAGTAGTTTTCTTCTTCGTAACAACGAATCCCTTCGTAGTCAGATTGAATTGTAGAAGGAAAACATATTGTACATTGCTTAAACCGGCTTCGTGAATAGCAGAAGTATCGTGAGATAAGTTATCGATACTCGATATTGGATAAGGCGTAGAGGCATTTGAAAAGTCGGTATCTGGAGGAACAACCAATAATATATCTATTAGTTGTTTCTTAGTACCAAGCTTGACAAATACTTGAAGTTTGAAGTGAATATGAATTTAGTCTTCTATATCACGATATACAGATAAAAAAATCGGGTCTCTGCTTATTGGTATACAAGCAAGAACCTAATGTATATATTATGCCTGATTGATCCACCTATTTCACAAATACTCTCTCGTCAAGCAGCTTTTCTAGCTGAAGTTTCTCGATCGGAACCGACATAATTTACTCCTAACTATAATTAGCGATAAAACGTAGTTAAAGAATAATAGAAGTGACCAAAGTAATTGGTACTGAAGAATATAATTGCTGCCGGGATTTTTCTAAACAGCAGAGACTGAAGAACGTAACCGCTGTCAGGGTTTTTCTAAACAGCAGAGACTGAAGAACGTAACCGCTGTCAGGGTTTTTCTAAACAGCACACACAGACTGAAGAATGTAACCGCTGCCAGGGTTTTTCTAAACAGTAGAGACTGAAGAACGTAGCCGCTGTCAGGGTTTTTCTAAACAGCAGATACTGTAAGATACAACTCTTGTACACAACGCAATGTAAGAGCGATTTTGTTGGAAGGACTGTACTTGTATAGTCGTAGTAGATGTTATGCGATGGAGATGAAGCGATATAAGGATAGCGATAGGAGGATAGTAGTTGTATATTCGTAAGAGATATTGCGCGATGAAGATAAAGTGATAGGATAGCGATAGGAAGATGGTGGTCGTATATTCGTAATAGATATTGTGCGATCGAGATAAAGCGATAAAAGGGTAGCGATAGAAAGATAGGACTTGTATATATTCGTAATAGAGATATAGAGATAGAGGGATATCGAGATGGCGATGGAAATGAAGATAGAGTAATACTATCCCTCCCCATGGGGAGGGATAGTACGATGGGAAGATTATAGTTTGACGTGGATGAGCAAAGTTTGCAGTGCCTCTCCATTACAGTACGAGACCAAAAAACAAGCGACTGGAGACTAGGTTAAATATAGTATAGCTCTGTAGTCATGAGGTTTTCGCAACTGCCCTGTGTGGTGTGGCGCATGGCTGAGTAACTCGTCAAAAAGAGGTTGACAACGTTTTTCCCCTCCAGAGAGTTGCTGTGGGGAGTAGGAGCGGTGGCTGATTCAGATGGGTGAGGAAAGTGAAAATTTTTGGCCGCCGTAATTTCCTTCAATGGAAAGGAGTTTTGAACCAATCACAAAATATAGCGAGAGCACCTGATTTCGGCATTTGGTCTCGCTTACGAAATACTTTAGTAGCATTAAGTTCGCGAGGTTCGCTGACCTATACCTATATTCGTCTTTGCTCTTTATTTCCATCGCCATCTCTATATTCTATCTCCATTTCTATCGCCATCTCTATATTCCTCTATCTCTCTGTTTCTATCGCACAATATCTCTTACGAATATACGACTACTATCTTCCTATCGCTATCCTTATATCGCTTTATCTCTATCGCACAATATCTATTACGACTATACAAGTACAATCTTTCCAGCAAAATCGCTCCGAGCATCTGCTGTTTAGAACAATCCTGTCGGTGGTAGTCCTTCGGTCTCTGCTGCTTAGAACAATCCTGTCAGTAGTAGTCCTTCAGCATTACTGCTTAGAATAATCCTGTCGGTGGTGGTCCTCAGTATCTGCTGCTTAGAATAATCCTGTCGGTGGTGGTCCTCAGTATCTGCTGCTTAGAATAACCCTGTCGGTGATAGTTCTTCAGCATCTGCTGTTTAGAACAATCCTGTCGGTGGTGGTCCTCAGCATCTACTGCTTAGAATAACCCTGTCGGTGATAGTCCTTCGGCATTTGCTGCTTAGAATAACCCTGTCGGTGATAGTCCTTCAGTATCTGCTGCTTAGAACAACTCTATCGGTGATAGTTCTTCAGTATCTGCTGTTTAGAACAACCCTGTCGGTGATAGTCCTTCAATAGCTTTTGCTAATCACTTCTATATCTTTTTATTCAAGAGTCAAGGCTGCTCTATAGCCTGGGTGGGTGGGAATCACACGTAAAGTGTGGGCTAATATTGTTCATTGCTAACTATAGTAATAGGAGTAAACTATGTCGAATCTGACTGAGACTCTGACTACGAGACTTCAGTTACAACGTTTTCTTTACGAGAGAGTGTTTGTAAAATGGGAAGATCAATCAGGTATACACTTTACACTAGGTTCTCGCTTGAATGATAACAAGCAGAATCTCAAATTTTTGATAGCTATGTACTATGATATGGAAGGACATATTCATATTCATTTTTCCCTTAAAGTGTCTATTACACATCATAGCAGAAAGCATGAAATGGAGATGGTATTGGTTGTTCCTCCAGATGCCGACTTCGCAGATGTTTGTACGCCTTGTTTATTATCAAACATCGATGATTTATCTTGTCTCGACGCTTCTGCTATTCACGATGCCGAAATCAGCGATTCAGTATATGTTATCCGTATACCATTCGATCTAACTATAAAGGGATTTGTTATTATGAAGAAGAAGACGCCTACGACTTTCAAGTCCTGGAATACGACCTCGAAAAAATTGATTCGCAGCTTTGAATCTCTATCTAATACGAAAACCTTCACTGTATACATCAAGCCAAATGATTATGCGCAGGTAGGCCTGAAAGAACTTCACAATCGCCTAAGCAATACTAGTATACACAAAATCAACATGAAGGAAATGTATATTCAACAAGACGCTGTATTAGTGGAATGGAGCAGATTTGACCCAGTACTGCTACCACTATATACTGAGAATCCTACTCAGCTACTCCCGGAAGTGCAGGTTCCTCGGTCACCACCAACCGAAAAGGAAACGCCAATAATCAACACTATCGAAGTGATAATTGCGGAAACACCGACTCGTACCCGAATTAGCCCGAGCCCTGCACCGGTGCTGCATGGCATTTTCTCTCCTAGCATCGAAGAACCGACTCGTACTCCAATTCGCCCGAACGTTTTATCGCCGTATAGTAGTTCCTGTCCTAGCATCGAAGAGTGGCACAATATCGAAGAAGACTTGAGACACTTGGGAGAGGGTTCGAGATATATCTCAATGGACTACAACGTGGATTCGGATGAGGAATATCTCGCTAGCTTGAATTCTCGAGAACAACCAAGCCCGCAAGCCGTTTCAAAGATGCTTGGGTCAAAGTTTGTAGAGTGGATACACAGAGCAAGGCAGATAAACTCAAAGGTGTACAAACACAGACGTTTAACTGCTAAACTGTCAATTCTGGGTAATTGTGTCCGTACATCTAATACTAGGGTATTTGATGCTACTATACCCTGGTGTTCTGCGTTATTGTTCTACGATCCGCTTGATTCTGACAACACTCGAGAGTTATGGGAGGAGAGAAATCGATGGCTCATTTCAGATATAGCCGAATTGGTTGGGTTGGCTAACGAATATCACTCTGGTGCTGAGATGAGTTCACGATTGGTAAATCATTTCATGAAGCTAGGCGATACTGCTCGTATGTTTGCTCTACACCCTGGATATAACAAAGATGAGTATGAGCTTCAGAAAAGCCTTTGTATTGCTCATATATTTATGGAATTTGGAAAGCCGGGTACTGATATGAGCAAGTCTGTTTCCAGAAAAAGCTTGGAAGATAGCAATCCGTCTAAGCGAGTTAAAATCTGAAATGAAAGAAAATTATCTGAATACCTGTAATTTCTAATCGGCTAAGAAGTTCAATGCTCCTGATTATAATGATGAATTCATATTGATGAACGAGTCTCTGTAGAGCTTCCGGCTAACGATAATCGTGGGTGGCCCCACTGAAGCGAGTTCTCATACCAGTATGCGCCTCATATGTTACCACTTTAGCTTTTGAAGGTGTTCAATCATTTTCAGTCGGCTGCTATCTCTACTGTATTTACGCCTTTTAATTGGTCTATTAAAGAAAACTGGTTTGTTGTAGGTGAGGGATCCCTTAACCGCGTAGTACCTACAGGGCTTTAAATTAGTGCTCCACAGCCCCATTTATCTTATAGGCTTCTTATAGGGGCTTATAGGGCATTCTCACTCTGGCTAAATCAAACTTCCGTATGTAGTAGGTTATAGCAGCAATTAAACGCAATACCAACAACAGTCAGTAATCTGACAATCGAGTCAGCCCGGCTAGCTCAATCGGTAGAGCGTGTGACTCTTAAGATTCGCAAGATCTTCGAGTTGAGTGATCATCACAAGGTTGCGGGTTCGACCCCCGCGTTGGGCTCAATTCCCATCATTGAAGTTCTTTTTTTGCAACTTTTTGATACTAACTCTGGAGCAAAGAAATTTTCATGTCCCGTCAGTCAATCATTGAAATTATGTTATGAAAAGCATTTTTTGTAGTGGTCGCGTGGAGGGGCATGGAGGGGGTTGGTTGGTTGGTGGGGGGGGCTATTATCCGAGAAAGCTACGAAGTATTTTTTTGCTTTACATTTTCCCGATCTCAGCGCTAAGACAACCAACCTCCATGTAATTAATTAATTGGTCACCAATTTTTAGATTCAAGAATCCAAACAGACAGATATCATCATACACCAGATACATTCTGATTTCTCCCCAGCGTGGATGCGCGTCACAATCTAGAACATCACTTCTTCGGCCCATGATAATCATGCAATAGACTCTGCCTCTCTCCCGTATACCCCACCTTCTTCATCCACTCCCCCACGCTCTTGATTCTCTCTGGCAATATCTCATCCATTATCTGCCAATCCTTCTTCACCACCCCGCTTGCCCAGAACCGCCAAAACCCACTAAAGTTCTCCCTATAGCTCTGCAATGTCCCATCGTCGCCCACCCCATGGCCAAACTTCGCGTCCGGGTCGGGGAAAATGCCCATATCGAAATACTCATCTAATGTTACGTCTCGATAGACCGCTTTCTTTCCCGTGACTTGGGAGAATGTGGTTGCGAGATCTTCCCATACGACTTCCTCGCTCGCGATATGCAAATTTAGTCCGGTGCTCCGGTCAGGTGTGTCAAACACCCATCGTGCGTACTTGCCAAAATCATCGAGAGCGATCAGAGGCGCGGAGCCACGGGACCCTAGTGGAGCGGAAAAGACTAACACGGAAGGATCGGAGGGGAGAGGATGTGGCGCGAGCATCTCATAGAGCATCTCCATGTACATGCAGCTGGTGAGGATGGACCAGCGCATCGGGGTGGTGGGTTGCGCGGCTATGAAGGTAGCGACTTTGGCTTTGGCGTCCATGTGACCGTCGCGGTAGAGCGGAGAGTAGGAGGATAGTTGGAGAGAGTATTCGAGGGAGGAGTACAGAAAATGGGTGAGGTGGTGGGTGCGGGCGAGCTCGTAATATCGGATGCCCCAGTAGATTTCAGCTTTTTCACCAAGGGCGCCCCCATTCGTGTTGATGACTGGTAAGGGGAAGAAGGATGTTAGTTGGCGGGTTGAAAAATGGCAAGGAATTGTGCACGATAAATGTGGGCGCGGGATCAGATGAGAGACGGTGGAAGGGAATAGAAACAACTAGGCGAAGTATATGGGTCAAGCAGGAACAGGAGGACTGGATGATAACTCGTGTGTAGTGGAATGTTGTGAGGTATCCGCAAGTGAGATAACTTACAAGCATGTGTGCAACCCTCAAAAGCTTTGGCTAGATCCTTCTCGGAATAGATGTCTCCCTCAACGATAGTCACTCCAGGTATTGCGCCGAGCTCTTTAGCATGAACAGAGTTCGCGTTGCGAGTTATGAGACGGACATCATATGCCCCATCATGAGTCAACGCTGTAATCTAAGTTAGCCCATATCGTTTTTTTCAGGAGGGAAACAAATACATACCTTTCACCACGGGAATACCTTGAACCCCTGTACCGCCAATGACTAGAACTAATGGTTTGCTGGATGACATTGTATATGTTGTGCAAGAGTATTGGAAAGTGTGCTGAGGCTGTTGGCGAATTATTCATAGTTCAAAACCACCTCCACGGATATATATATTCCTACCACCTCCATTCCCATCACTAATCGCTCACCATATGCCACCCGTGTCCGGCGACATCAATTTCAGAAGAGGGTGTCACAAATTGCAGTTATTAATCGCACTGGCATCATGTTCCTTTCTGCTTCCGCATCTACATTCTTCAGCGTCCTTTATCCGAAAAGCCACACCAGCAACCCCGCAGTAAGCGGACCTCTAAGGGACCAGCACCTCCAAATGAATATTAATCAGCGAAGAAAGAAGCCTCTGATTACTCCGCAATGCACGTATTGTAATGCTGAATAACTCACCGACCAGGGGAGGATAGGCTGCAGGTGGTTAGATTGAGTAGGGTTCCAAGGTAGGTTTCATGATTAGTAGCCTCTTTTGGATGCTGTACACATTGGGGATCTGAGTGAAAGGTGTGATTAGCTGTAGCGAGAAGCTCAGAATATTTGAAGAGATCGGAACAAAAAAGTGAATTAATTCTAAGACGTAAATCAAAGACGGCTGCAATGAGCTTCTGGTCGCCGAAGAGATGAAACTCAAGACGAGCGTGAAAGAATTCTGCTGATAAATTAAAGGTACATGTAACTTGTCCAGTCCTCCTAGATCTATATAGTATCACTATCTCAGATCACTCTCAATACAGAGCTCCTTCTATGATCCGTATTATTTCTCGAGTTTCAGCACTGCCCAAACAAATTATACCAGTCAACTGCAAAATCGTCCGTTCCCATTCCATAATGCCAACTCAATCAGAAGAGAAGATCGCTAGCATCCTTGAGCGTAATGCGTAAGTCTCGAAAACGTACAGCGTAGCCAAGCTAATGCGTTATAGAAACTACTCAAAGACGGTGCACATCTCACCACCAGGCATTAGAGATATTGTCAAGAAAGCCCAAACCCTTGGAAAAAGAGGCACTTCAATTGGTAGTTCCGCCTTCCAATCCTCAAACTACCCAAAGACTAATATCTCACGCAGTCTCCCGTGCTGATCCTCGCATCACACCCGAGAAATTCCTTGATCTCGAATTTGGAGGTATGTTACTCTGCCACCTGGCAAACAAGGAAGTAGCCATTCGCTGATATGAAGTTGTGCAATAGAAGCAGCTATAATTCGCAATGCGGGTGGGCACACTGCTCCTGCACATCCTACTCTCCTTACTCTAGATAGTATTGGTAGTCTAGGTACGATCATCGTTATACATCATACCGACTGCGGTATGAGTACTCTGAGCGAGAAGGAGTTTTATGACACGGCGAAGGCAAAACATCCTGAGTTTAACCTGCCTGCGGGAGAAGTATATGGAGCTATTAAGAAGTGAGTGGTTCTACCTTGATCTTTTCTGGTAGTGATATGACTTGAAGAAGATTATACTGCAAGAGAAATTCTGACATTGAATAACCGAAGAAACGGTTAAAGCAGATGTTCAATATTTGAAGAGGTTCGAGAGTTGGAGGAAGGTGGATGTCGTGATTGCTGGATTTGTGCTGGACACCGGGTCAGGAGCGCTGAAAAGAGTTACATGAAGTGTTCTGGAGTCTGAGACTTTTTTCAGTCTCCACTACTCCAGGCATTGTCGTCGACCTAGGCTTGCTATTCCGGATACGTGGGTCATTAAATCGACATCAAAATTCCATAATGCAGGAATTTATAGGCTGCGGCGTGGGACCCCATGGGCCGGGTTTTCAACTTTTTGTCCCACCCATTGGGGACCCATGGGCCGGGTGGGTAATATAACTAAGCCCCAACCCACCCAGTGGTTTGCCAAGGACCCAACATGTGATTTACACGTGATAAAACTCCACTTATAACTCCTAATATAGGTTATAAGTGAGCATAGCTAGGAGTAAAAGTGGGTATTACTAGGAGTAAAAGTCACATGTTGGGTCCTTGGCAACCCACTGGGTAACCCACTGGGTAATAGGTCGGGTCCAACCCACCCACTGGGTCCTATTTGAGCTGACAACCCACCCATTGGGACCCCACCCGTTGGGTTTTCGCCGCAGCCTAGCAGGAAACGACACAAATTTTACACCTCGGGCGTACTTGCTACTAAGCGTTAAAGCTATTGGGACGGCGGAAAGCAACGAAACCTCAGAAAGAGTCAAGATAGTTTGGCAGATCGCGATGAAAGAGGTATTGTCACCAGGAAGAAAGAGACTTCTGCAACGGGACGCCGAGAGAACACAAACACTTGAAAAGTGGGAATAAAAGCAATAAAAACGGTAGCAACGACTGGAATTGTGTGAATCACCATTTTCCTGCCTTGGAGGTACAATATATCAAAGTGTTTTGGAGTTTCAGGCTGAATCTAGGCTTTAGACACTTGAATGAATATTATTATCGGTCCTCCTAAAATTTCATTGGTAAGAAAGTGTGTATGTCATTTGTCGTATGTCGTTTCAACTTTCGCCCTTAGTGGCTGTAGCTTGCTTGATGCAGTGGTTTTGTCGTTAGTGGAAGGATATGATGACGGCAATGTGAGTATGTATTAGTAGCAATTTGAGGCTGTTTTCCTAGAGTGTTCAAATGAATTTGGGAATTGATTGCTACCAATGGATATTTAGGTTTTTGTGAATAGGGATGAAATGGCGGTAATAACTGCGAATGTCGAATTTCAAGTATGTTAATTATTGAATTCCAGTCTGGTGAGAAGCACTGTGCTCCAGCATGAACTGTTCAATGGTGTTCCAATCTCTACATTGATGTACAGATCCAGTACCTGTGAAGTCCCACTCAGTTTCATTCTTCTCGTTGCTCCAAAATTTGTGGCCGTATTCCAGTGTGGTATCTCCGGCACACAGCACGGCTTGTCTGACTAGACGGTGTTAGGGATACGCTGTAAATACGGCAGTGCTAATCACGGAGTAGACGTACGATAATTCAAGCAATGAAATGAGTGATCACCTGGATACCGTGCCGGACGATTGTCCTGGTAAGAAATGATCCGATCGCGCAATGCAGCCTGTTTCCCTCGTTAGCAACACTCCTGTATGCTATGAGAGAAGGAACTCACCAAGCAATGCAACTGATGGACAGCAGCGGTAGCGTAAACCTCAGCTTCATCTTTGCTTCCGACGAATGGCGCGCTCGGGGCTAGATCATAACGTCGAGGGTATGGAACGGCAACATATCCACCCCCAGCTGAGCAATTGTTAGACTTTGACTGAAAATGAATATTACACTGAATCATACGAGTGACAACTTCATGAAGCCAAAGATAATCTCCAGCAGTGCCCGTATCTTTCCATGCTTCATCATCAACAAAAACTCTTGTCGTGATGGGAACTAGGTAACATTAACCATTGAGGACGCCAAAGAGTGAGGGGTAACGAACTCTCAGGCCAAAACTCCTGTGAGTTGCGGATTGTCGCTTTCGCTGTCGTTGCAGTTTCAGTCGGCGCTGGTAGTGGTTGCGGCCATTGAATGGACTGGAGGAGAACGACACCGACCAGAAGATGAATGATGGAAGAAACGATGAAGCCTAAAGCAGCCCATGTAATTGGACTTTTCATAAGGTTTCTTGATAATGTAGTTTCATTATTTGAGACTGACGCAGACTTCCAACCTAACTCCGAATCATCGAGCATACATTTTGTCTCATCACTGTCAATAGTAGATGTAGCTGACATTTTGTTATCTGAGGCAGCTGATATTTTGAGTTTCTGAAGAAAAAGTAAAATAAAGTACGTAAAAGAAGCCCACTTGTCCGGCAGACTTGGCCGATTTTCAAGAACGTGTGCATCGATTTTAGAATAGCTGAATAGCTCTTAGTAACTTATGTTGCATGTAGGGTGGATAAGTAGGCCTGGGTTCATGAAAAGATAGTGCTGACACATATGCGGTCAAGGATTCCATGTTACAAGGGTGATATAATTGTGCGCGAAGGTGATCTGCACTTGATCATAGAGACTGGAACTGACAAACCGAGTTTCAACTCCGAAGCAATTGAGAAAGACGATGATCCTTGTTCATCAGACGATGGAGGCGATTCTAAAGAGGAAAAGACCGGGTATCACACTCCATATCAGTAGTAGACGTGTTCGTCTGGAGAATGTATAGAAACTTCGGATTTCACTTGTTCTTCCTAACTAGACAGTTACGAACTTGCGAAAATGCCTCAAAAATATGAGAGTTTGTCAAGGGATAGTTCGGAATCCCAAAGCAGCGAGCTGACTGAAACCGGTATTTGTCCTCAAGACGATTTAAGCACTGCCAGGAAAGAGCAAAGACTACGCCGACGACTTGTTTCTGTGGTTCTTGTTATATCGGCTGTATGCGTGATACTTGCATTCCGAGTATTCTCATTAGAATTGCAACGACATCAGAAACCTATCAGCTTGTCTTGTGAGTATCATGATGCGTTTTTCCACAATTTCGAATTTTGAGAAGCTTGACTGGCTAACGAATGACGATCAACAGATTTCACGAGTTCTGAAAGCATGGTGCTGTTCATGCCAGACGAAGTATTCAATCCAGTCAATCACTCAAAAGAAAGTGATGATGCCTGGGCGACAATGCATTCACGTAAGGAGAATGAATCAGGTACTTTAGGTAGTCACTGAATTTTTCCAGGATTTGTGATGATTGATCATCCCGCAGAGTACAGCCTGCCGCCATCGGCTGCTGGACAGAAACCAGGAAGCAACGTCTACGCCGTGTCAGCTTTCCATCAACTTCACTGTTTGCAAGTCCTCCTTCAACCCGTCTTGTTGTACTTACTGACGCATATTTCTCAGGAGGCTGATCAGAAATGCATGGTTTGCGGTGATTGAGAATGGACCCCAAATCCTTGATGGACCTGTTGATCTTCCCGGACATCCGGCGTACAAATCGTTGGCTGGACATACAACGCACTGCTTCGATTATCTACGCCAGAACTTAATGTGCTCGGCAGATTCCACATTGGAAGCGTTTTTGGAAGCAGATGGTGTGACTCCAAGAGCACAGGGATCAACAGGATGGGGGGTTGTGCATAAGTGTAAGAATTTCGACGAATTGAAAGCCTGGACCGAAAAGTATAAGGATCCAGGTCCATAGTCGATGAAAGGAGGAGTTAGTTACGAATGATACCATGATCAATTGAAAGGCTATTACAGTAGCATAACAAAGTATAAGGATCCAGGTCCATAGTCGATGAAAGGAGGAGGAGTTAGTTACGAATGATACCATGATCAATTGAAAGGCTATTACAGTAGCATAAGCGTTAGTCATGGTCCCACATGAGTGCGTGCTCCGGATTAGTGAAATGACAGTGATTAGTCATCCTTGCATTAGGTTCCCTTCGGCAGTATTTCTCGTCGCCTCATCTCATCCACTGCAGAACAAACACAACCTTCTTAGCGAGCTGTATGTTTTGCGATATGCATTGACGTGACTTCGGCTGGGCTCTTCCGTCGAGGCGAAACCATAAATGGCAGCATGTATCTGACGATGACACCTTCGATTGAAGGTAGAAACACTCCTCCTTTTTGACGATTCACAGAATGAGCCGGCACGCTTACGTTTCCTCGACACATACCCCCAGTGATCACAACAGCGGTGAATCAAGGCGAAGGGGTAGCTTTTACGAGGTACTATGCAACTACAGCTCGTATTTAGCATTTTTTGTTCTCCCCAGCTGGTACCCCGCACTTCTCGACAGGGCGTCGACAGTTGCTAAACCTAGCCATGGCTCGACGACATCCTTCCTAGATGGCATGAGGGGCTATGCTTCTCTAATTGTGTTTGTGTCTCATTTTTCAGAACCATTCCGCCCTGCAAAGGAGTTAGGCTATGGCTACAGCAATAATACCCACCCGTTTCAACTACCCATCATCAGACTTTTCCACTCAGGCATCCCGATGGTCTCGATATTCTTTGTTGTATCCGGATATGCACTGTCATATAGGCCATTGACGCTTATTAGGCATCGGCTTTGGGATGATCTTTTGGATAACATGTCTTCGGCGATCTTTCGACGAGGAATGAGGCTTTTTCTTCCAACCACCATCTCGACATTCATCGTCCTCCTGACCGTCTGTCTCGGCATTGATGACTTTCCTGGTTACAAAGAATTACCAGGCTTCATTGAAGCAAGGCCTGAGCCCCGACCAAACATTTTCGACCAATTCATTGACTGGGCGCGTTTCGTCACCCTAGAGCTAATGAACCCTTGGTCGTGGCGAGTTTTAGATTACCGCTACGACTCACACTTGTGGACGATACCTATTGAGTTCAGGGCATCAATGGTGCTATTCCTAGTCACAATTTCTCTTGCCAAAACACGCACCACTGTGCGCTTCACATTGGCTGCTACTTTCTTCCTCTACTGCATGTGGTTTCAGAAGTCGGAAGTTGCCCTCTTCATTAGTGGGATGTGCATGGCAGAAATCCAGCAGATACAGCTCGAACTTGGAGTATTGCTTATCCGACGAGCATGGCTAGCCACTTTTGTTTGGTCTACTACTATCATTTGTGGACTGTTCCTGCTCTCCTTCCCGATTCGGCACAGTGCAGAGACTCCAGGTTTCATGATGCTCTCTTTGATTACTTCCAACTCCTGGAACTGGCACACATATGGCGCCATCTTGGTGGTATGGGCTACAAGCAACTCTGGCTTCCTCCGGAAAGCCTTTACCACTCCGTTCGCTGGCTATCTTGGCAAAATATCGTATGCCATGTACTTAGTTCACGGCCCAATTCTGCACAGTGTAGGCTATGGTGTTATCTCCACCCTGTGGAGTCATTGGGGTCCAGAGCATCGCCAACTTAGTCTGGTGACTAGCTTTGTCTTGATTACACCAATCGTCTTCTGGGTTGCTGACATATTTTGGAGAACTGTGGATGAGCCGAGTATGCGGATAGCAAAGATTCTCTATCTTAAGTTGACAGCACATAAGCTTTGACTAAAGATATAGTGGAGCATGCACGATCTGCATAGTAGCCATGTTTTCCGAATTCGGAAGCTGGGGAATCCAGGGAAACGGACGAGCTGAGGAACAGCTAAGTTTTTCAGCAGCGTCAGCCGGATGCAATAGCATGAATATATGGCGTTTTGATTAGTATGCAGTTCTTGACGGGTCGAGAAGGATACAGCGGAATCAACACATACGATGTCTCTGACCGCCCACTTCTGCATGTATTTCGTGATCTCCACTTTTCAAGCTTTCGATGTTCTAGATTTCAATGAAGATTGTCATTTTCACTGCAGAATCACCTGTGAAGCCATGTGGTTGTGATAGTGTATCGCGAATTTTCATTGCAACACTGCACGAACCTTGCTTGATTACAGTCAAACCTGGTTATACCGGATCGCTGAGTACCGGAATCCTCTTTATACCGGAGTAAAATCTCTGAATCTGTCAAATTAATATGAGTATACCGGAATATCTCTTTTTAACGGATTCCGGTAGCTTTTCTGATTTTTTTCTTAGTGTTCCGGTATAACCAGGTAAAAAATCTATCTATTTATATACCTAAAGTATATATATACTAAGTATTTATAAAAGTCTACTTGTAATATAAGGAGTTTAAGCCTGAGTATTCAGGTATCAAACCTAAGTATTCAGATATCTATTATGATAATTCAGTTTATAAAACCTTCTTATACCGGAAATCTCTTTATACCGGAATCCGGAAGCTTAATTATATTTCGCTAACGGCTCCTTTTTTTTCGTTGCGATAATGTGGGTCCCGGTAAGCTTACGTCAAACATAAGCTGGAATATGCAACCATAGGACGGGCTGGCTGTCGTGCGTTGAACTGGTAATGCCGAATGTACCGGGATGCACGCACGAGAAAAGCTTGCATCTTTATAAGCACTAAAGGTCACATCGGTAAAGTGTCTAAAATAAGCAATGAGGGGTATCTTGCTAGGATATCTCCTTTTCGGAAAAATGATATCAACGAGATGTCCGAGAACGTGATCCAGAGCAAGAAACTGAATGCATATATAGGATGGGACATAGGACGCTTGAGTTCTAAACGGCAGCTCGACTTCCACCATTCTCTCAACAATACAAACATCATCAAACATCATGCGCTTCACTTCATACGCCATCGCGATCACCGCAGCCCTTAGTGCAAGCACACTAGCTGCACCGGTTGCCAACCCAGGTACTGCCATTGAAGCCAGAGTTCGTTAGACCTAATGTTTAGTTCTGTGTTCTGCTTTGGCTGCAGCAAGCTAATAGGATTTGAATCATAGCAAGATCGAGGTGACCACTCGAAGTTCGTATCAGACGAAGTAGTGAAGCGTCAGGACCGTGGTGATCACGCGTCATTTGTTTCGGACGAGAAGACCAAACGCCAGGATCGAGGTGACCATTCAAAGTTTGTCGCTGATGATAAAGTGAAGCGTCAGGACAGAGGTGACCATGCCGATTTTGTCGCCGATGACAAAGTAAAGA
>JAJCXA010000096.1:0-140108 GCA_026770245.1 Clarireedia aff. paspali H2 | reverse complement strand
GGAAAGAAGGGGGGCTGGGCTGTTGGAGAAGAGGGGAGAGGGGAGATTGGGGAAAGGGAGAAGAGAAGAGGAGGAGAGGTTGAAGGTTGCGGAGTGCTGTGGAAGAGGGAAAAGAATGGGGGGATCGGTGATTAAACAGAGGAAGGGAAAGGAAAGAAAAGAGAAGAGGTTAGAGATTGGGGATTGGGGATTGGGGATTGGGAATAGATAGGTGAGGAGAGGTAAACTAGAGAAGAAAAAAAGAGGTTGATGGTTGAAGGAAGAAAAAGAAAGAGATAAGGTGGATGTAATGGATAGGAAAGTGGAGAGGTGAGAATAGGTTTAAGTATAGGTATAGAAGTTTGGAGTAGGTTGGTTTAGTGTGTGGTTGTGTAGTGCTGTGTATATATATATAAATTTGGCTGAGTGAGTGCTGAGCGCTGAGTGATTTGTGTAAATTGTGATTTAGGATTTGGGTTTGGGTTTGAGATGGAAATGGATTTGGATTTTGGATTTTGGAGTTGGGGTTGGAGTCGGGTTATAGGGTTTGTGTTAAGACTAGTATTGGGATTAGGATTAGTAGCTATATAAAGGAGGGAGGTAGAGTGGAACTTTATGTGGTGCTATGTTACTTTTTGGGGGTGGGTATAGGATTATTCGAGGGCTGAGGAGAGAAAGGAAAGAGCTTAGGGCCAGAAAGCAGAGAGTAGAACGAGACCAGAGAGTAGAAAAGGAGGGAAGACAAGTATAGGAAAGAAAAGACAGACTCTCTATCGTGGTGGAGAGAAGTACGTAAGTGTTTCGCTGTGAAAAGACTCTAATCGCGATGAAGGATGTATATAATATAGTGTATCGAAGTGTGTATATATGCCTCTGTCTCGGGGCCATACAAAGATAAAGGTATAGATGTAATGTCTAGTATGAAGCATAAGCCCATTGGAGATTTTATAGTGGACTTGGGTGAGAGAAAAGAAAACGAAGGCATGAATGAATGAACGAATGAACGAGAATCAAGAAGAGAAGACTGCGTTAATTGATATATTTTTATTACTAGTTGTAAAGGTTCTAGTGTATGTATCATCATCTCTCTGGATTCGGATGATCCATCCGGAGAAACAATGTAAATGTAAATAGATCGAATTCCCAGATCAGATGGAGATGTTGAGTTTATGAGAATCAACTTTGATGCTCCTAACCCTACACATTCTCCCATCCATGCAGTTCCCTTCTCTGCCATGCATCTTCATCCCAATATCAAATCTATCTCCTCCAAGTCCAAACCCTCCCAAATGCTCTTCTCTACGCGCCCCAAAGCTTTTCTATAGGCAATTCCCTCTTTCCACTCAATCCACAGACAGTTGTAAAACTCATATGGCTTTTCCTCGTGAAAGTCGGGTGCTTCTTCGTGATGTAACTCGGAGCATGCATACTGCCACACTTCAGGGTTTGGAATTGACTGCACGGTGCAGCCTCGGGAAATAGCAACCAGCTCTATTGTTTTGGCTTCTATTGAGTGATTGATAATAGGGCCATGGGGTCCATCTCTCGCGGTGTGGGAACTCGAATCTGTTCCTAGCTCAAGCTCTCCGTATTTCAGCGCGCCAGCCCATGTACCATCCATAGTTCTCATGATAGTCCAAGTGGCTCTATACGCTGGCAGCAGATTCTTTCGCTCAATGTTAACGTGCAAAGGCTCTGCTAGCTGTAGCCATCCTCGCTTGGTGTGGCACGACAGCAGAGTCCCTTTCGGTGACATAGGAGTATCGTCATCCCGGCATGGGACAGGATAGCTGTACCGTCCACAAGAATCTGAATCATGGGTATAATATATATTCTTGACCAGCCATGACGGCTCGTACTCCGAAGCAGAAGCATCATGCTTCGTCCAACCCGGCGGCAGCTCGTTCTCTTCCTCGGCCTGGCGTTTATACTCAAACCATGTATTCTGAAGCATAGTCGCAGCTGACCCAACATGTTCTCGAACAGCCCAATTGACTGTAGGGTAAGTCTGCACTCCAAAACGCGACTCACGTCTCAGCGATTGCAGACCAGTGTATCCGTACCGTTGCATGTACTCGACATAATAACTACGGCTGATTCCATCAAGCGTCCCAGAGAAACTTGCCCATGACCAGGAAGGAATTTCCGGTTGGAGCTTGCCAAAACCTTGGTCATTCTCGCGTGGGTAATCCACGCTGTATGGTTGCCAGAGAAGTGCCGTATCCAGCCACAAAACCGGTAAACCGCACACAAATCCACCGTGGAACTTCGATTCCAATGCTTTTAAAATACCGGCAAATGCACGTAATCTGTCCTCTGGATATGTAAGATCTCTCCGCATATAACTATCCAGAATTGGTAAAAGCAGATTGATTTGGGGTATTGAACCCGTAAATATCATCCTAGAAACGAGAAGTGGATCATGACTGATGTTAACCCTCTGAGTATCTACATCTTCTCTATCTTCATGCCATACTCCATGATCGCACTCCCAGCGAGCGCTCTCAGCTTGGAAGACTAGTAAGCGATGAGAGAAAATGTATTCCTGAAACGTCCAACCTCTTTGTGCCCATGACGAACGGTGGCTGTCCAACCTACGCACATCGTAATTTAGCTTGAGGATGCGGGAATCCCGGTTGATTTTGGTAATATCCTGAACAAGCGCCCGAGGCTGGCATGACTTCAAGCCTCGCAAACCAAAATCTGCATGGGTTCCCTGTGCTGCGACGATAGTCACAGAAGCGTTCGCATATATGGAGGCCATTTTTTCGAGCTCCTCGCCTCGCAACTTCTCATCATTTTGGATAATACAGAGCGAGTCGACCCATAGGTAACGTTCTCCCAACGTGTTTGTCAAAACCATTGCATCTCTGATTGTTCGAGGGAGGATAAAGTGCTTATTTTCTTTAGACAGAGAGTTCGTGCACCGGAGCTGTTCCAAATTCGCTCTCGACGTCGTGGTGGAATTCTTAGAACCCCAAACATAGCTCAATGCAACGTAGTCCGCATCGGCCGGAGCATGGGAAAGGCACTGAAGCCAGACATCGATGAGCCAAGTTGGTCGATCTGGGAATGATTGTTGATGAGGCGAGAACCGCGACCTACAGGTTAACCCATGTAGCTTATCGCAAGTGCTCTTCCACCGTCGTAGAACCGAAGAATCAATCCATGAGGGATCCAAGATCTTCCCGAGACCCACGTAGCCTCCTAGGCCATCCCACTGTTTGATTAATTCAATGCAGCCCGTCAGCCTGTATGTGGAGCGGGGTTCGTCATGATGTCTACTGGAGATGTTAGAATCATATTGATGCATGATAAATGATAGGTCAAGCCAATACATACCTTCTAAATATCTGTGGCCCGTCGCCGCTGATGATAAGCTGGGTCGAGCATTTAATTAAGTTGGCAAAGGATTGTAGATGAGGTAGTAGGAGCCTATGATGTGCTTTACATGTGGTCGAGCATACAACCTCCTCGATTGTGCCAAGAGAGACATTCTCATATACATTAAAAACGCTTAGTGGTTTGGAATAATTTTTCAAGTAAGCCAATATTTTGTCACATACGCTGCATCTAGTGCTTTGTTTCTGTACAATGTATATTAGCAAATCTCAAGCAGTCCATGCTTCTAGCAACATCGTATACCTCATCAGACTGCTGAGCACTCGGAATCTCGTATGCATGCCCCTTGCCCCTCCAACACCAACCTGATGGCGACTCTTGCGCTAGTACATGACCGATATGTTCACAGCTTGAAATGGTAGCGCGTTTACTTGTTGGGGTCATGATAGACATTTGAGACTTGAGAGCAAGATTCCTAACCCTTCCAATCAAGTTAAGACCTTAAATCGACGTAGACACTTGAGAGTCAATATGTAGGCTTCTCTGTCGTGGAAATAGTGGAGCATAATGATGATTTGCGACAGGGGTCAATGGGGCTCTAAGCGCACTGTCACTTTGCCCCCAAATATGGTTTATAGTACCATTAAGCTCACCGATATCGTGTGTTCTAGCAAACACATAGGCATCGGTGCCGCTCCATGATTGCAGGTGTGCATAAGGTGAGCATATATCTAGGCAGGAAGAGTAATACAAATGGAAGGTGGAATGATTGTTCACTTGAACTAGCGCGTGAACTCTGATATCCTATGCGCATTTTCTATGAAAGGCAGAATCTGATATAAGGGAAAGCTAGGGAATGAAATATAAGTTTATCCATGGGCCGCGTTCGGTGAGAGGATTGACGCTCGGGATAAATGAAAGGTATAGGATGAAACAATTGAGC
Source organism: Clarireedia aff. paspali H2 (assembly GCA_026770245.1). Lineage (NCBI taxonomy): Eukaryota > Fungi > Ascomycota > Leotiomycetes > Helotiales > Rutstroemiaceae > Clarireedia > Clarireedia aff. paspali H2. The sequence continues at coordinate 135,844 of JAJCXA010000096.1, read as the reverse complement.
AGAGACGGCTTGCGAATTGGTAATCACAAAGGCAAAATGCATCATCCAAGCACAAAACATACATAAATTCATTTAGAATGGACATCGTGTATTGGTATTGCACAAGCCCACATCCGAGGTTATGTAGCAGTCCTCAACAAGCAATCCAGTCCTCGCAGCTCATCATAGAGCCCTCGTAGAATCGTCATTTCCGGCCATTCATATCCACCAATGTTGGGTTCTTATGCTCGCGATCAAACATATCACAAACAGACCAACATTGTACACAGGAAAAAAGAAAGTATTGCTGCGAAGAGTTTTGTGAAGGAGAAGGTTTTTTGATTGATGCAAGATATCCGGATTTTCCCCAAAACGCCTTCTTTGCTACTAGTTGCTACTATGTTTCGCAAGGAATTTTTGGGCGATGTCCATCTTCTATCCGTCATAATGCGAATCGAAAAGTAGAACCATGTCTAACACCTTCATTGTATGCCATTAACCGAAAAGATGAAGCCGAAACAAAAGTAGCGCGGAAATAATTTGTCTACTTTCTTCGGAATGAGCAACCCTCTGTCAAACGAGCCTTACCACCGGTGGGTTGGCAAAGGACGGTTGAGCATCCGGCGCAGATAACAACGGTTTGTGCATGGCTGAAGACGGTGGTGATTGTGAAGCAACCAGGGCACTTAACATCCATGAAGAATGATCGAGGACCAGGGACAAGTTGCTAGAGTGGCAAATCCATCAGCTGTTGTTCTTTTTGCTAATGGATTGTATTTTCATAAAATATGAAGGATTTCTTGCGTACCTTGAGCTTGTGCTTGCGAGCCTCAGCGGCTGGTGATGGGTTGAGGAGATCAACTGCGAGAACCTATTCAGGCAGCACTTCATTAGCCACCATCTTCAGATGAACGAATTCCATCAATCCATCCATATCCATCACCCAATTAACTTCCAAAGCAATCGTAATCTCCATATTCCACCATCGCAGATGTATTTCGAGCTCGGTTATATCGTTTCGATGTCGTGTGCCAATTCGCCATCGCCTCCAATGCTGTCATGATGTGGGGAAAGAGGGTTGAAGGTAATCCTTACCATTTTGACGGATTCTGATCGAAATTTCTATTGATTTCTGTTGACTGACGGGTCTTCTGTCGTTTTGTCTCGGGTTTGATGGACGTGGAGAGCGAGTGTCAGTCGTTGTCGATGGATCGATTGTAGATGTATCAGAAGCGGAGAAAAAAATGAACCAATATCAGGAAAAACCCTAAAGTGCGCCATAATTTTAGCGAGTTTGAGCCTATCACGTGCCTATAATTATCTTGATCGTTTACCTGTGCTCCACCGTAGTCGGGAATCTCTTAGCGGAGCTACCCCTCCAAAGTGCTAGGCAGCTCGATATGGGTACGACAACTCTCTGTTCAAGCCGAACAATTCTAGAAACCCATATTCCTCAAATATGGCAGCCCCTATGGACCAGCGAGTGAACGTTCCTATTGACGATCCGAATGCCGACACAGAATGGAACGATATCCTTCGTAAACATGGGGTAATACCGGAGAAACCTCCGTCTCCCACACCCGTCATTGAAGAGGCCATTCTCGAAGCACGCCGGCTTGCACATGAGAATCGGTTGGAAGGGAAGGATCTTGATGAGCTCGATGAGCTCGAAGACGAAGAGGATGAAGCTTTCCTTGAACAATATCGGCAACAAAGGGTCGCAGAATTGGCATCGCTGACCAAGAAAGCCAAACATGGCGCGGTCTATCCACTGTCGAAACCCGACTACCAAAGGGAGGTTACAGATGCCAGTCACGAAGGACCGGTATTGGTTAACTTAACAAGTGGGTTGGGAACAAACGTAGAGAGTAGAGTTTTGACCGAGCTGTGGAGGAGAGCTGCCGTCGAGTTTGGTGAAGTGAAGTTTTGCGAAATGAGAGGCGATATGGCAATCGAGGGTTACCCTGATAGGAACTGTCCTACGATACTGGTGTACAACAAAGGGGATATTGTGAAACAAGTTGTAACATTGATGACAATGGGTGGCGTGCGCGTGGGCATGCCAGAAATTGATAAGCTTTTGATCGAGGTCGGAGCTATCAGGGACAACGATATACGGGTTGCGAAAAGAAGACGTGATGCGGAGGATGAGGAAGAGGAACGTAGAGAGAAAGGTGGCATACGCGGAAGTTCTAAGCAGATGAGAGTAGAAGATGATGACGATGACGACTGGTAGAATGAAGTTTGAAATCTTGCATAGCATGCGGAGTCACAACGGACGAGTTAATCTATGAGATGGGCTTAGGACATTCAATTTGTTTTTGCATGAAGGGGAACGAAAGAACTCGAAGTCGTCATATTCCTTATTACTTCTATCGTTATGGTGATCTTGGACCTTCCGATTCTACTTCCTGCCAATATCTGCCATTATACTCCCGAGAGAATTGAGCTTCCGCATTAGCAAACTCTAAACCCTCTTGCGTCGATAACTATAGTGGATTTACTGCTTCAATATCTTGTCCCAGCCCTGTACCGCAACCACACCGAGATGAGGTTCCAAAGTTGTTCCCCATTGTGGTTGCGCAAGCAAGCCTAACGTTCAAACCCATCTATAAGAACAATTCAGCGTGGTCCCGGCATGAATTTTTGCCTTCTATTGGGTCGCACAGGACGATTCGAGCTATTGATTCGCTTCAGCGTCGGGGGTTCGCAAAACCTTTGGCAATGGTAGTCCCTATTCTCAGTTCGCAATTCGGCCTGTAAGGAGCAGCCTTAAAGATCCTCCTCAGCCCAAGCGCTTTGAAATACTCCTTGTTTCTGTTGGGTTCTGACATTAAAGTTGTTTGCTTGAGCGCTTCTCGATCATTACTCGACTCCGCAGCAGCCACAGTCCTATGGATGCAATGTTCCCGAATCAGACTCTAGAGCGCAGAATGGCTTGGCATATATCCCAAGCTGCTGGACTTTGCGTGTGCATTTGTGCATTCTGCTGGCCTCAGTTTTGTTGAAACATTTTTCTCCTACAAAATGTCGTCTCATCGTGCTTTCTTGGCCGCTTCCTCCATGTCCATCTTCAATGTGACGATCGCGTCGTTCCACTCCCTTGCTGTTACACCTTTCGCCTCCCCATTCATGGTCTTCTGCCACTTGTATTCCTTTCTTTTATAGGTTCCCATTCCCCCGTCACTGAAAGCCTCTCCATTTTTTGAGACTGGCGTATCCCTTCCCTTCTCATGAGTATGAATAACATTGAAACTGCCATAACTGACATCAAGGCTCTTTACTCTGGTGCAGCCATCTTCTACTCTTGCGATGGCTGTCTTGGGGTCACAATTCTTGGATGCATAGAATACAACGACCGCGTTGTCATCCGAAGAACCTGTATTAGTGACAAATGCAGAGATAGCTTTGGATGCAGATCGCGTCTGACAGGCTTGGTTTGTACTGCTAATGTGAGAGCGAAGAAGAGAGTCGCCGGTGCATTTCGAACCAGAGTGAAACTTTATCCAGTACGCTGTGGATGATGAGATGAGGGAGAGGAGAAGGAGTTTTTTTATCAAGAACATCATGGTTGAAATCTTTCAGCAATAGTATAGGTGAGTTTCTGTGAATGCATTCATCAGAGGAAGGGAGCAGTCAGCTCAGGAAAGGGATTACCATCATCAAATATGTGTCAGCCAAGATCCCAAATGAGGCGGAGGCATTGTCAGCATTTCCATGCAGGGCAGCCCGGCACGTTGATCGAAGTACATATCAGAAGGAACTATCACAAAGCATCCTGCTAGCTGTTCTTGTACGTACATGAATGAGGCGAAGCCATTGCATGGAAATGTTGACAAGGCAGCCCATCACATTATTCGAAGTACAGAAGGAACTGTCACAAAGCATCCTGCTAGCCGTTCTTGTACATGACCCCAAGACCCTCATTTGCTGACATTCTCCACACAGCATCCCATTCCCCTCCTTCTAAGTTGCGGAATTATTTCCATGACTAATTACCAACGCGAGTATATTTAGGGCTGAAATACATATGTTCAGCAGAAAGTAAGCACTAGAGATAAAACGCTTCAGCCACCAATCGTATTTCGGGTTTTACATTCATTGGTGAAAACATTATTCCGACCCGGGCGCTTCGGAGCCCATTCTTACCTGGGCGTACTCCATACGGGAAATGAATTCGTATTCCCTCAATAATACTATGTTTGACCTGCCGATGATAGTTATTCTTATGAATAGTTAGAAGGATGCGTTGAGAATCTGCGTGCTGCCTACATAATACGCGCCAGTGGATGCGGACCAACTTCGAACTTTGTGTATTCTCCTTCGACTCGAGCGTCCAGGTTCAAATTCAGATTGAACAGTCGCGTTGACTGTTACTAAATGGAAAAGACGCGTCCTGGACATGAAATACAAACATGGCCCAAGAAGTAATGCACTTCCTAGTGGAGCAATTCGACCAATTTACCAACACGCGTTTAGTAGGCTGCTTGCAGGTTGAAGCATACGCACTTACTAAGACACAGTGACAGCTATTGAGGATTGTGCAAGGTCACAATGTGCGCGGCTCAGCGGTTCGCACTGCAAATTTTCTTTGTTGCATCGTTTGATGGAATTCCATTCTGTTACAAACACCGCTTATGTATACGGTGTAGTTGAGCCATTGCAGAGCACAGGTGTTTTAGATGAGAAGAATACTCAGGGCTTTCTTCAACTGTAGATGAGCATCATGAGCAATACAGTCAATGCTAGGAGGAGTCTTCGCTCATCGTCTCGCGAAAATACGAGCTTTGCGCAAAAGAAAGGCAGCAAGTGCGGGTCCTACTACATACAACCACTCGTTTCTTCAGATATAGGACAATAATCGTAACTGTACAAGTGAGTGTTTCTATACGTTTAGAACAATCCCTTGCGAGTTATCATTCATCCGGGCTATGTACACCTGATATGCAAGTTGCCAGTTCTTTGCATCACAAAGCGGTGCTAAGAAAGTTGCGTAGTATGTAGCATGGACTTAGCAATTCGCCGGCATCCTCGCCAACCCGAATACTGTACTCCACGCATGTAAACCGTACATAAGTTACATATTGAACCAGAACCCACTCGATCAAATAAATTCCTACCATTCTCACCGCAATGAAGCCTTCGCATACATACATACACCTTCACTCGTGCATGCATGCATTGTCCAATGCCCATCTTAAATCCCCATTCATCTCTCTCTCCTGGATCCTTCCAATTCCCCAATCCAAAACAATCAATCCATTCCCAATTCCAAACATCAACATACATACATACATACATACATACATATAAGCACTTACATACTTACGACTACACTACAGCCCCGAATTCCCTCTCCATTCATCCACAGAGTAAAGTCAGAGTCAGAAATCGCTCCATGGATTTACAGCCATCCTTCTCCTTCTCATTAGCATACAACCCCCCCCCCCCCCCCCCGTCCTTCTATACATCTCCTACATCTTCAACTCCACCCCTGATGAAGGAAGATAAACATCACGTCTTGCGTGCAGCATAGTCTCAAGAGGCCCCCAGCAGCCCTAAATCAAGAACTCCTCTCTCTCTCTCTCTCTCTCTCAAAAAAAGCCATCAATCATCAAGACACCTACCTCCTCCCACCAAAAACCCAGATACAAGACCCCCCCGCCCCTTGAGAGTCGTTCTCCAGAACTCGCACGCACGCACACTATCTATCGATTTTATTTATCTATTTACCCTACCACCATCACCCACCCACCCGCCAACTCATTAAAGAAAGGTCCATCTATCATCCATCTATGCCGCTTAACTATACGGCCGGATTAGACTCGGCTGCATCCATCTCCTCTCCTCTCCTCTCCTCCTCTCTCCTTCCACTCAAGTTTGTTTCCCATTGCACCAAATAACCTCCTTAGTCACCTTCACAAAGCCAAGGAATATTATGACAAGGAGTAAATTAATATAAATTGTTCTTTTCAATTCTGATGCACAATTCACACTATTCCATCAATTCCTCATCCATCATCCACCATATCTTCTACTTTTGATCTACTGTACAAGTCATAACTTTTTTCAACCTCTCTCTTTCTCTTCTCTTCTCTTCGGTTCTTGAATCCTAATCACGCAACCACCAAACTTACTAATAACTACAATTGATATACAGAAAAAGGTACCCATCCATCTTCCCAAGTCTTACCCAAACCATCCCAAACCGTCCCAAACCATCCCAAACCATCAAATCCCATCCCATCCCACCACACCTTGTCACCTAACACCTCCCACATAATTAAATCCTTATTCCAACCTCTCATCCCTTAGCTCTTCCTCTTTCACTCCTGTCCTCCCCCACTTTCCCCTTTCCCCTTTCCCTCGTCCCTCTCACCAACTATTCTTCCCCCCCACCACCGTCCCATTCGCCAAATCCACCTTAAAATCCACTAAATTGACCGTATTCCCCCCACCCATACTAACATTCATCGCCATCAAATTCTCCCTCGAATCCTGACTAAAAAACCTCTGCAACTGACTCTGCGCTGTAATGGCCATATCAAGTGCATTCTCCTGCAGTATAAATAGCACCGTAACCCTTGCGAAATCAAGTACTTCTTCTGTGACGACGAAAGCACCTGTGGGATTAATCGTCGACGTCGTCATAGTGGCCGAGCTGGTAGAAGTAGTGGTTGGGGAGGCGGTTTTAGAGGGGGATTCAGCTTGTGCGGAGGATGTGTGAATGGACGTCGATGTTGCTTGTACGGTTGAGGCGGATGGTGTGCTGAGTATGTTGGTAGAGATGTACGTCGAGTCTGGGGTGGCGTATCCGCGTTCTTCGATGGTTGTGGTAGGTTCGGGATTGCGTCTCATTTTCTTGGCTGCGGAGACGACTTCATCATTTGCATTCCCCACTCTTTCATCAGAACCATCAAACGTGACAAGCGAGTTCTCAGATGAGCAGCTGAGATTTGCCGAGTTGAAGCGCGCGAGAATGGTGTTTTCGGTTAATGGGATGGAGAAATTAGATTGCGCATTTGCGAGAAGGCGTGGGATGGAAGCACCGAGTGTGACATTGGCGGTGCTGCCTGAAAGTGTGGTTGTTGTGCAACCAGTAGATCCCGCAACTGTACATGTAGCTCCAGTGAAACCATTCGTACATATACAAGCGCAAGATCCATTGTCAATGAAGGAGCTCCCTCCATTTTGACAGGCGGTAGCAGTGTCTTCAGCGCACACTTGGATAGGAGAGGCGGAGACTTGAGCTTTGCTGGCGGGTTTGTCAATTACGAGAAATTTAAGAGGTACGACCACAGCGGCCGCTATTACTATGAGTAAAAGTATAAAAACAGCAACAAACCCCCAGCAAGGAAGGCCGCAGCATTTGCGTTGCCTCTTTGGTCCCTGCTTGCCGCCTTTAGTATCATCTCCATCGTAAGTAGGCCAAACTGACGGAGGTCGTGGAGATTCGCGAGAAGGTGTTCCCAGACCTGGAGGAGGAAAAGCTGAAAGCATGCCAGAAAGTGTAGAGCCTCGTTTCATATCAGCAGCATCTATGTTACGTTAGTAATTTCACGTTAAAGAGGTGTTGCAAGGACATACACTCTAGCTCTTTCTCCGGAGGAAAGGCATTTTCGTCTGGGAAATCACCCAAACCCATCCTACTTCCTGGTCTCTTGCCACGGTCCATCATTGCAGCTAGTCTGGTTGCTCTCTTAATCAAGTCGGGCAGACTAGTCAAACTACCTCTTGCTTCCGCCTCTCTTACGGCATCAATATTGAGACGCGGCGGTCTTCGAATTGCTGATAACCGACTGAAGCGTCCTCCCCCACCTTCGTTAGCTAAAGGTGATCTAGCTCTAGCCATCTCACTGGGCAATGACGCGGCTGCTTGATATGCTCCGAGTATAGCAGTGGGTGTTGGCATTGGATCCCGAGCCGTGTCCATTTGCATGGCTGTGGCAAGAGTTGGAACAGATTCATCTGATGTGGATGGGGTTGGGTCGATCAGACCTGTGCCGCTCGCCAAAGGTGAAGTAGGGTTCCCAGGCCATACCGTCATTCGTTGAGCTTCCGCTGGACTGAGTGTGTTTTGCAAAGGAGATGGTCCTTGTCTTTTTACGGCACCTGCTGGCGTAATATTAGAAGCTGCCGCTAACCGTGCTGCATCGAGTTGCCCCGATGATCTTGTGGTAATCATGGATGGCCTTGCTCGTTTTCCAAGACTAGCACTTCTGATTAGTCCTTGATCTTCGTTGTCGTCCGATCCTCTGGATTCCCGTCCTTCCGACACCGCTTCAAACCGCCTTTCGTCTTCATAATAATCATCATCGTCGGATCGGTACATGGGGGATTCTGGTCCCCAACTTGAGGGTATCGCCGCGCTTGATGCATATGAGCTGTGTGATCCAGGCAGCGTTCTTGGGCTCTCTAACACTTCTGGAATAGGAGAAACGAACGACGCTTGGGAGTAATATGACGATGCACCTCTTCTTGAAGTCGGCGGTGGTCCTAAGTTAGCACTTTTCCTAGATGCTGGGATAGCTGGTATCGGGATTGGAAAGTCTGGTATTGTTCCAACGGAAGACATAGTTGATGAACGAGATGGAGGGGACATTGGCGATTGTGCTGATGGTGATGACTGATCAAAATCATCGTTTTGGTTCTGACTACGAAATTGCTGTGGTGGAGGATACAGATTCTGCGCCTGAGAAGGACCCTGCGGTCGGTATTGAAAGGTTGGTGTGGGACCTTGCATTCTAGAAGCATCAAGCATCGAAGGGACATGGCTAGGTCGCGGTGGTCGCTGCGGAGGAGGGCCACGATTAGCAGGAGGCTGATACTGTTGAGCATCTGCATTGTTGTCCGTTGGTCCGATTAAAGGCCATTGGGCTACCTGAGTAGGACGTGAGATTGCCATCCCAATAGCGCTTTGTCCCGCTTTTGATGATGGCCCTTGAGGTCGTAATCTTGGCGGATTTATTGGTGACGAAGGATCGAAAGGTTCTTGTGGTGGTACTCCTGCGGCAGCCCTTTCTCTTGCCCTCTTCACAGACCCAGACCTGTTTGCCATGGGCCATTGTTGTTGTTGACTCATTGCGGGAGATATTACTGCGCTCTACCAATACCGAGGTAAGTGATATTCAATGTTCGCAAAATCGAACCAATATCCAAAGTAATCGCCTCCTTCAGCTCGTTATTGCTGCATGGAGCCGGTCTTCCAGAACAAATTAATTTTCAGTCACAGCTGTAGGGTTCTTCTTGCTGCTAATGAATTCTTCCACAAAAATACAGCAGTGGTCGTCCTCCAATATGCTCTTACAGCCGCGAATAATTTTAAAACCAGCAACGAAATGGGTATCGAAATCGAAAATGAAAGTATAATAGTGAGATAAATTGCGTGTTTCGAGGAAAGAATAGTATAAAATTGCAAAAGAGCGTAATTTCGGTCACTAGGAGCCGAGTGGAAGAAGGAACAAGAATCAAGAGTTTGATATACTGACGAAACACTCTCGCATGTCAGCGGCGAATCAAGCGTGTCGGTAGTGAATTGAATAAGGTTATCAACCGTATGGTGAGAGCGAGAATGCGCCGTGGCAGATAGTGGAAGTGAACTATGCAGAAAAACAATTAGTAAACTCTCGCCAGCGATAACATGTATAACGACCAGCGCTCAATTCGATGAAGGAAAAAGTAAGTCTGCGACCAATGGCGAATGATTGAGAGGATAGAAGAGGTCTTGGGGTAAGATAGACGATAGTCTCATCATCGACTGCAGATACTAGAGCAATGAAGCCACAAGTGAAAGCTGTGCCTCAGTTGTCATTGGAGAAGTTGATGTTTGAAGGGGATCAACCAGGACGACGGAAGAACATAGCGGAAAAGTGCCCAATGTGGAAGTTGTGAGGAAGTCATCGGGATATGGTGAAATCACTCACATACATTTACTGTTTCGGAAGGCTGTGAGGATCTTTCATGCGCTTTGAAGCATCCCGGGTCGTTCGCCCTCTTTTGCCCCCACGGACAAGTATGTATATGCAAGAAAGAAAAGGCGAAATGTATGAAGCCGGTTCGGTGATTTCCAACGTTTGTGTATATTGCGACCTGCTTGTTCCACAAGAATCCCGTCTCTCGAAGATAGGTAGAGGGCTGTATGCCTGCGTCGGAAGGCGATATCGAGGAAGTTTTCGAAGCTGCTACGAAGTATAGTAGCTTGGTGGTGAATTTAGTCGTTTCAGATCCGGGATCCTATCACCAGCCTACGATATCCAAAAAAGAATTGAGCGTCGAGCTCGTTCGTCGATCAAGCACTGCTGAAGCGTAGGGCTTGGGTTGGAAAATGAAAGAAAGTTCTCAACGACAGATCTAGACACGATCAATCGCAAGTGGTCGTCGGATGGAGAGGCCGGCCGGTAAAGAAAGAAAATGGGATGATAGGATTTTCGGCACAGACAGAGGAAGCACGTCAATGGAGGAAGGACCTTTCTCCTCGAACCACACAAGCACTTTTTTTTCTTTTTCTTTTTTTTTTCTTTTTTTTGTTTTTCGGTATGGGCTGATCAACACCCTTGGATTTTGAGAGGTACTTTTCTTCTTCTTTTCTTTCGTATCAAGGTATCAATACCTGTGCAAAGTACAAGTACAATATACTTCGCACATTGCCGACTTCAAACTGGGAGAGACATGAAATGGTGGTGGAAGGGTTGAGGGGCCTTTCAACCTGGACAAGTTCCTGCGACCCCGGGAGACCGGCCATGATCCATGATCCATGATGGAACGACCAGGATTGAATGGTTCGCCCATACATCGTGCTTGTACGAAGCACTTCCGTACAATGTCTGGCAGCCAAGTGCCCTGCTTATGCATGGTGATGGAGAAAATAGCAAGGGGACCAAAACGGACAAGCTCCAAAAGCTATTTGAGTGGAAACGTTCGAGGACATACATACGAAGTAGTACGAAGTAAGTACTTCGTACCACTGGGCTGCATCCATGACCTCGAGGTCCTGGCGAGCCACGACATTGAGCGAGGATCTACAAGTACGTACGTAGTAGTACTTCGTACCCGGGGAATAAAGGTTAATACAAAGTACTTCGGTTCTTTGTATTTAGTCATGTCGTAGCGGGAGATCCAAGCCCTGCTGCTGATTGGTTCACAGGCACTGATTCATCGTGCCTTGTGAATGTTCCCATTGGTTGGCCCAAAGCAGCACTTCGCTTCCACATACTCTTATTCGTTGCATATACGGACTCTCATTCGTTGCTCACACCACACTCTTATTCGTTGCGGTCGGCCCAGCTGGGAAACTTCTCCCCTTCTCCTCCCTTATCCTCCGACATTATCTTAGGGGGACACACACAACCTCGACAACGTACTCTGCGTGCTGCGTACTGCTTACTCTGTACGACGCTGTTCCTGTATCACCATACCCTATTTTCAGGTCCCCAGCCTTTCGCTACAAATATTCCCGACTTTCTCGATTTAGCTGCAACGCCGAGGAGAAGTTGATATACACGAGAACCCCTTCCTTTCCTTTTCAGCCCAGCCAAACAAGCGATGCTACTTTGTAAAGTACGAGTATACGCACGCGGAGGCATTGACGATAACCTCGCGAACGAGAAATATCAAAGACACTCATTTACTACTGTAATAACCTTATCCAACAAAGAAAAGTCATTTCAACATATGTTTCTCCGTCTCCCCACTCTTCGCTCCTTGTTCACACAGACAGTACCACAGTACTTGTCCCTTGCATACCCATCCAAGTCCCGGCACACAATTTCTCTTCCACGTTTCAGGTTGAACACGACAAAATTCGCTTCAATGCAGTAGTGTATCACTTACTAGTCGCTTCTAGGCTTAAACCCACCAAGTCGAGACTTCTCGAACGTCCATTCACGACTGGCTGACAATACTACAAAGTACCAAGCCCCTCCCAAGTATGACCGTCGCCTAACTCGAATTTCGAAAATCTATCCACTACGTCCGTACATAGCCATCATCATTCTCTTCAGTCGCGCTTCTGAATCATCATTGGTGAGCGAGGTAAAACCAGTCTGCGGATGATGTAAGCGACGGCATCGGGGGTCTTTCCTTGGCGATTGCCTTTTCCCTTCCAGCCATCAAATCAAGATTCTACGGGAAACCTATTTGCAGGTAAAGGCAAGATTTTACAGGAGACTAACCTAGAAAATACTAGTCGGCCTCCACGGCAGTGGCCCTCGGAGAGCCAGCGGAGCGTCATTCAGAAAATAGATCTCCCTCTCCACACCCAAACTCCTTTCTCACATCAGCTCAGGGGATCAACTCCAGTCTCGAGAATCTTGCATTACATCAGAGATAGCTAGGCAGATATCATATCTACTGCAAGGGGCGCGCACTTCTTGCATCTTACTCGTCGGACAGCGGCCCGGGAAGCAGGCGAGAAAAAAAAAGCATTGGCACCGAATATGTCGGCTCGGGGTTTTTTCATCACACCGTCTTTCCGCACAGCTAAAGGCACTGGATGAAGCTATACGAAGTACGAGTGAGTACTTTAGAGGTTGCTGCTCTTTGTCTCTCCTTCCTCCTGCGCTATCTTTTCTTCGAGCCGCAAATTAAGAAATTTTGGTGGTGCGTGCCATCTCTGTCTTGCCTTACTCATGAGAATTCAACAGCCAGGGTTGAAATGGCGTTAATATCTGTCAAGCAAGCGCTCCTACCTGGTGCTAAGCGGAAATGATTATTGAGACAGTTTACTATATTTACCACGGTTTTTAATATAAACATATTAAATGTCAATATCGTTTGCATAGTCACCGGTCAGTTGTCTTCTTCAGAGTAATTTGACCTTTTATTTCGCTCTCTAGATTACGGGCCAGCGTCATGGCGGGCCAATGCTTGAGCGTACAGTTCTGGCATGCGAACTCGTGGAGAATTTGGCCCACTCCTTTTCTCATGAGTGTGAACGATACCTACGCGCTTGATCACGAACTCAATTGAGTTTTCTCCTCAACATTATACTTCATTAGGCGTCACTGTCGCTGGTACTGGGACATCCTTGGTTAAATTGACGTAGACTGGTATCTTGTTGTCAACAATCAAATTTCTAGAAGCACACTTTGAAACGAAAGTGGGGAATTAGGCTTCTGCCTTCTGCCTCGTCCAGTAATTCGTCTTTGGATCTGAATCATAGTCCGGAAATTGCTTGCTAGTTGGCAGCATAGCGGATCACTTTTCTCCAGATCTTCAGATTGCTTCGCTGAATGCTAGATTGAGGATTTATGAACAATCTAGAAATGTACTGTTACAAAGGAAGGAAATGCACTTTTACGAAGGAACCCTGAACACAATTTCCTCCCGGGCTCTCCACAACTTGTTCCAGTGGAACATCGCTGCCGGCGTACTTCATCATTCACGGCACATGCTGTGATATCGAGTACCATATCAGCCTGTTACCTGTCGTATAACCACCTTATCCAGTAGGCTTATTTCCTCCTTTTCATCCTATGTCTCATCCTTATGCCCGGGTATTTCCCATTTGTGATGTCGTTTATGGTTGGTTGTGTTACTGTGCATGGGTTCGTCACACTTCGTTGTCGCAGATACTCGCGGGCTGCAGGGTTGGTTCACGTGGATCGAGATCACATACGGGGAAGTGTTCCTTTGAGTGAAAGTTTTGATATTTGGAATTGTGAGGAGAGGCGTGGATTGTGATGGAGGGCCTCGGGATGGTCGAAGGAAACAACCAATGTGAGTATGGATGTTTCGTGATTGAAGATGGACCACAGTAGGATTAGGATGCCGTAAGGATTGACAGATCCCGACCCCGCGATATTATGGGCGGCAAGACTCGATGCTTATCAACTTATGGATTCGAGACCATGAGGTTTTTATCCCTGTATGATTGAGAATCTAGGTCATGGCCAAAATTCCTATGCAAGCCATCTGTGCTATCTATCAGGGAGAACTTTGTTCCTAGGATCACGGATTGAGAGAAATCCAACTGTGTCTAGATCACAATAGATTACTCTCGACCTCTTCCTTACACTCTACTCTACCCTACTCTGCTTTCGTTGCCAGTCCAGTCCAAGTGTTCCGGCAGGCAGCCCAACCTTCAATCTTACCGCCGTGCGTACATGTTACATTCATTAGATTAGATACAGCCATCGCGCTTCTCCTCCACCTCCTCCTTTTCATCATCACTATCGCTATTACTCAATACTATTCCCACACGTATGTATAGCTCTCGATGAAGCACCCCACCCTACCCCATCAGTATTCATGCTTCATACATTTCACCTCAACCCAAACCGAGCCCAATCAAAGAGCAGTTAGTAACTATTGTTAAAACCCCATCGCCAATAGAGGAACGCTCTGCTAATGCGATACACCTTCACCATTATCACCATTACTCTCACAAACCGCACTCTCCTCTTCCCTACTTACGAGCACAGTACTTCTCTACTATTATGACCGAATCAAAGAATGGAGGAGGGGGGATACCTAAAACGAATCACCTTTCAAAGAAGTATATGAATGCCTTCTTTCTTTCTTTCTCTCTTCCTTTCTTCCTGTATAGTAAGATCTGACAAGAACATTGTAATCCAGCACTTTTCAACGAGCCTCTTCGGCCCCCCTCTTTAGCGCGTCCATATACATACATACACACATATATATTTCGAACCACATTCCCATCCCACCAAGCACAATCCAAGTCCACCCACCCACTTACTTACTCCCTTACTGCATACTTACTTACACCCACGAGTAATCTCAACTTAAAATTACTTGCCCCGTCCCGCTGCTCTACACAGTAGCTAATCTGTACGGTATTCATTCATTCACTAACTTACTCATCGTCTATACATGCATGCATATACGCACATCCATACATCTGTATCCCCCCCCCCCCCTCAAACTGAAAACCCGCTAACTACGAGTACTGTAGATATATTAGCTAGAAAAGCTAGTCTGATCTTATCTATTGAGGAGGATTGGAAATTGTAGTAAGTAAGTAAGTAATCATGCATAAACAGCTGCTAGATATATATAGATAGATATACAAACACCTTCGATGTATATACGTATATATGAGCAGATAGATAGCGAGTAAGCTCATCATCATCATCATCATGACCCGATCGCTCGGGATTGGGATTAGGATTGGAGAGTTATGCCGGCCGGCCGACTCTGAAGGAAAAGGAAAGGGAAGGGAAGGGACTGATAACAGAGGTAAGTAAGTTATGAGGACGATGAAAAGTCGAATTGAATTGCAGAGATACTGTATGATGAGATGAGATGAGATGAGATGAGATGAGAGTGTTTATTGAAACTCACCTAACCCTCGTGAGGGACTTCTGCTTTTGGATTTTGTGATCCTGAGTAGTGCAAACCAAACATAGCCTAGCTTTGCAAGTGTTGTATTGTTGTATTGTTGGCTGTGTGTGCTGATGGGAAGGAAAAATGGATGCTGTGGGTTGGGTCGTGTATTACTTACTGTACTTGACTTTGCGATTCCGCTTCTGTGGTATCCTGAGAGAGTGGTGGATAGATAGGTGGAAGAAAGAGGATGGTGAACTCACATGAAATGATTGGCTGAGCGATATATTATAATACCTAGGAGGTAGGTGGCGGGGCAGAGAAGAAGAAGGGCTTGATGTGAGGGTAGTTGGGTGAGTCTGTTCTTGAGGATTAGTGGAACGTGAGGGAGGGAAAAGTTGGAAAGTTTGGGGAACTTGTTTTAAGCTTGGAATTACTTTTGGATTAAGTGTTTGGTTTTTGATGGAGGTTACTTCTGTGCTCTTTTAGATGGCTAGGGGAATGTGAAGTATGAAGAGAATGGCAAGTATGTATGATGATGGTTGTTCAGTGGTAGGTAGCGGTAATCTGGTAGCGACGATAAAAACTTAAAGAGGACAGTGGAGGATGGTGGAAAGTGATGTTCTTTTGATACGGAAGATGGGAAGTATGGACTGAAGCATAGGTTGGTTGACTACATATTGAATTTAAGCTCTGATATAAGATGCGTTTTTGCTCATAGATCATATCCAGTAGGAGTAATATTTATACTATACCTTGGTAGTAGTTGAGAACCGGGTATGATGGAGAAGAGGTTATTTCATTCACTTGCCTACCTGACCCCGCTGATAAGATTGTATGCTGTGCAATACTTTGTGAATGATCAACCATTCCTGCTCGAGATACAGAATCTGGAAAGTTCTCGCCTCACGGTGGGTTTAGATATAATATCTTGACTGCGTATGTCGAAGAACCTGCAAGGTAAGATCAAAGGACAACGAGGTACTGACACCATAAGAGCGGGTGATGGCACACCCATAGACTCATCGAGAAGTGTGACCGAGGCCAGCTGTGGCTGAGAGCCTAGGTATATTCTATGTATTAAAATTCCAGTATCAGATTTCGACTATCTAAAATTGACGATGCTGAGATCATAGTGATAGCAAACTGAGACGGATCAGATATGAAATTAACAATAGAATGACGGCGAAAAGGCACCTTACTATCGACCGCACTGATGATTCCTATCTACTGGGGGATAAATGGTAGAGCAACTGAGGTCTGTAGTACCAAAAGAATGATTACTACCGGTAGCTTGAACTGTGCGCACCAGAACATTCAAAATTTAGAGCACAAGTATTGTGCCATACATCAGCGTACCATTTTCCAAATATCTGCATGCAGGTTCTCGAAGGGTTGCTCGGGTGAAGTAAGAGAGCTTGCAAACTTTTTGTACTGCTGTAGGAGGCCACTAGCACCGGGTTGTGATTTGAAATATTCGAGGATAGGATGGCCATCCGCTCAGGTATGAGGCCATCTACTCACTATGCGGAGAAGATATGACATAGAAGGCACATTGTTATCTTCAACATAGAATATATTACTTTTAATCGAAGTATCGACTAGGCTTTTGGTTCGTGGGAATAGAAGAATGATAACAGTACACATGAAGATATGAGAAGTGTAATCTCAGTCAATCTTTGAGACAACAGCAGGTCACCACGACTACGAAAAAACTCCACTAGGTGCTTCCCTATCCAGATATGTATCGTAGAAGCTAGAAGAGTCACATAATAATCCAACTTATAAAAGGAGAAGCCCTAAGCAGTAGGGGGTACGTTGCGGGTACTGCTTCAGAGTCGTAATATCAACTCCTGTGGAAGAAGTCTCGACATTGTTCGCATCTATCGTGGAACTGGACATTGATTAGATGTAATCATAGACACTGGCCTAGACATCTATTTGACTTACAACACTCAGTCACGAATTATGCCATCTTCGGCGAGAAATGAAGATGTCTCCACAATCTCGCCGGCCTAAATATAGCCTAGCGTGCAAGGCTGATCTAATCTGTTATCGTCCCCTCCGCATCTCCAGAACCCCTCCAAATATGCGACATGCAGCCTCAAGTTTCTCTCTTCCCTTCCTCTCTCTTTCATATTCACCCTTCCGTATTTCACACAAAGTAATAATTTCTAAGAGACTATTTAACATGTCTGCGACATCAACCAGCAATGGCACATCCACACCGTCAGACGCCTCCCCCCGAAAACTAAAGATCCTCATGCTTCACGGTATCCACTCTTTATCTGCCTCTACATTTCTACAACTCTCCCATTACTAACATACGATAAATAGGCTACACCCAATCCGGCCCCAACTTCAACTCCAAAACCAAAGCCCTCACCAAACTCCTCAGCAAACACTTTCCCCCAACCCACCCCTCCTACCCAGGCGGCATAGAACTCCTCTACCCTACCGCACCCATCGTCCTCCTCCCCGCCGACATCCCCGGCTTCTCACCCACCTCGGACCTCTCGCTCGCCCCCTCCGACGCCTACGGCTGGTGGAAGCGGGAAACCGGCGGTGCGCGCTACATCGGCATTGAAAAGGGTCTCGACACAATCGCCTCCTGTATCGAATCCGCCGGCGGCATCGACGGCGTAATCGGATTCTCACAAGGCGCCTGCTGCGCTGCCTTCGTGGCCTCTCTACTCGAACCGAACCGCGAGAGCGCCTTTGCGCTACAGCGAGCTAAGAATCCGGACATAGCGCTGCCGTATCCGGCTAGTTTTACGAGATTGAAGAATGAGATTCAGCAGGGACCGCTGAAGTTTGCGATTTCGTATTCGGGCTTTTATGCGCCGTATGAGGGGTACAAGGCATTCTATGAGCCCAAGATACGGACAAGGATATTGCATGTTATAGGGAGTTTAGATAGTGTGGTGGAGGAGGAGAGGAGTACGAAATTGGTGAGTGCGTGTGAGTTGGGGAGTAGAGAGATTTGCTATCATCCTGGAGGTCATTTCGTGCCGATGGGGAAGGAGTACGGGAATGTGGCTGTGGGATTTATTTTGAAGTGTTTGGAAGACGGCAAGCAGAAGAAGGAACAGAACGTTGAGGACATGGACGTGCCGTTTTGATAATGGGCAGGTCAGGATATATTACTGGAACATGAGATCACGCACATAGAGAAAGAGGGATAAATCCGGAGCATAAAGCGTTCATGTCATTTAGACTCTAGACTAATTGTACAGAGCGGTATCATTAGGTTAGAATAGAAATTCATCAGGCTTGAGCTTTGCCAGCCTTTGACCCTTTTGGTGTCTTCGTTGGTTGGATTCTGGCCATCATTTCCTCCTTGGTAATGAGATGATCAATTCTCTCCAATAATCCCAACAAACTCTTCATATTGCCACTCCACTCGTTCAGAACATCATCAGCATCTCTTGGTTTAGCGAAGTTGACGATACGGGCAGGTCGATCGATCTTGGCATACACCGTCTTAGCAGTGACCAACTCACTGATGTACTTTTCCGTTTCATCTTCAGTTAAGTCGAGGAGTTGTGTCAATCTCGGCATCTGAATTCGAGTGTAATATTTGGCGACTACGCGAACATTGTGCTCAATGACACGCTTCCGTAAATCCTCCCAACGCTTGTTTGCTTTGGGGTCATCAGATTGTCCAGGCGCGGCATCGAAAACATCGGTGCTGCACAGATGTGGACCGAAGATCTTGGAAACTTCAGGCCATCGCATAAGCTCAGGAACAGTAAAAAGCTTGAGTAATTGCGCATCAAGTGATACCTGACTGTTGCGACTATCTTTGTGTACACGGTGAAGGAGATCAGACTGTTCATTGTCGTAAGGAGCGAGAATAACATAGTAGATGATTCTTTGTAAGACCTAAATAAAGTTAGTAATGTTTCAATTACACCGAAATAAGTAATACATACCGAGTGCAGCTTCTGAGGATCTTCCTCAACAGCTTCTGTATCCAGAACTTGTCTGTAGTATTTGCAGGCGTCGAGGTACTTGTCGTCATGTTTCGCCAAAGTGATTTGTTGCTCGTAGTATCGCAACTTCAAATCAGTCACATCGTCTTCCTTCGGCTCTGGAACATCTTCGCCCTTCTTTCTTCTCTTCTCACGATCTTCTGCCTCCTTCGCTAGTTGCTCATCGGTCTTCTTTGGCTTTCTTGCCAGATATCTAGTACTGATTTTCCGGCTTAAGATTCCAGCTTGTGTCCAGTCGTTGCTCTCTATGCATAATGCAACCTGTGCCAAGATGAATTCTGTCTTCTCTCTTCTTTCCATAGACCCGAACGTCTCTACCTGTAACTCGCACAGGATGTCCGTCGCCGACTTAAGATCGCCCTGTTGCTTCTTGATGTCGGAAAGGATCTTAGTAACACGGGCTCGCTCGACCTCTACAAATATCTTTCCCTCTGTGACAGTTCGCAGCGTTTCGATAACTGTGAGTTTAGTCTCCAGGTTCGGCGTCGAATCCAAGAACCCCATTACCACCTGTACCATTTTTGTTGTAGCTTGTTTGAGTTGGCCATGTTTCTTTGATAATAACAGGACTTGTTCATTCAAGAGACTCCAATCCCCAGCATTTTTGCAGATAGTAACGATGGCAACCAAAACTCGAGATGTCGATGCAAGATCAGATGCCTGGGGGTGATGTTAGTGGGTTTGCGCGGCTGCGGAACAGCTTTAAGCTGACCTGTCTTGTTTGTTTCTCCAACGCAGTAAGTTTCTCAATAGCACCTTGGACATTGGTCTGGCAAGAGAAGAAAGTTAGCAAGATAAATGAAGCTGTGATCTCTATCAAACCATTACCTGTGCTAGCTGCTCAGCTTCCGGAAGTTGTTTGTCAACTTCCTTGGAGAAGTCCTTGTCAGGCTTGAGTACTTGTCCATCAGACATGGTGAAGGGTAATTGAGGTGCGACTTTGGAGGGGGAATACTAAGTCAGGCAGAGGATTAGAATGAAAAGAAAACTTGTCCTTCTTAAAACGTGGGTAAGGTGGAGGAAGTTGATGGATTTTCTTTTGCAATAGAGGTTATAATTGGGAGCTCTAGGTTGTCAGATTTGACGCGGCGATGGCAATCGAAGCTCAATTGCGCTGTTGCTAATTTCGGCAACCGTACAATGCGGCCGCCAGAGCTTCATCAACAACTTAAAATCAACAATGACTTATCCACCCTGCAACCTCCCAAGCAATGACTCAACACAATGATTCTTTGTAGTTACAAAAGTTCGGTAGATTAGTCAATAGCTCTTCTTCGCAATGGCAGCTTGGCCAGAGGAGGGCTTGTTGCCAATCTCCCCAGGAGCGCAATCTTCCAAGGCAAGACGAACAACGGCGGAGGATATTGCAGGAGTGATGTGAGCATGCCCAACATTGACTAAATGTTCTAGACTAGAGATTTCTTTAGGCAGACTATGTGCTCTTGCACCTCAAACTGGATCGTGGTGAAGCATCGTATTAGCGACAGTCTTGATTGTCACTTTTTTCAGGTGCGGCACTAATAGTCTTGCATTGCTACACTCGATTTCACCTGCTCTGCAACCACACTTTCTAAGCTGGTCTCAAACGGCAAATACTGCAGGAGAAGTGTGGCGTGACCCAGCATACTGAATCCAAGTTGATCCAGGACGCTTGGAAAGAGTTTCGCACCCGGGGGACTGGTGGAGATGCCACTTCACCAAGCTAACTTGTTCAGTCAAGAAGCTGTGCCGTTCTATATTACCTTCAACTTGTAGGGTATCATTTATTATGTTCAATGCTACTACTTGTCCGGCAATCGTGCTACTACATGAAGCTCCTCGTCTACTACTCCAGTTTAAGGAGGAATTTTACGCCAATTTCGCATCAGACGAATTTGAACCACGAAGCGCGTCGAAAGGAGCAACCGACGCATCCATTATGAATATCCGATGCCTATGGGGCTTATCACCATTCACTATCAAGATGTGATGTGCCATATCCATTCTATACACTTGCGTAATGGTACAGGGATCATGAGCCTGGCAGTCTATTTCCAAACGAAGGAAGAGAAACGTACAAAGACATGATCTATGCGTTCAAGTGCCGCTGAAGCACGGCATTTGTCGTTAATTCGGCTAATCATGTGATTACCCGTTCCTCATCCGGCTACGATCTTGGAGGTCTAAATAGAGTTAAACCTGTGTGGTTACAGAGAATTACTTCGCTTACGTCTCGCTGTGAGTTTAATCGGAAAAAGGCGGTATATGAATGGCATTGGGAAAGAGCTGTGGTCATATTGCTTATGATATCGAGTCATGGTTTTTGAGCAATCAGATCCAGTGATCATTTATGTTGAATCTACTTAGCATATTTCTCCTCGGAAGTTCCGAATGTCTTTTCGTCACACCATTTCTGCACACAGGGTTTTCATGGTAGCAAATCAATGAACAGCAACTGAGCAACAAGTTTGAAGTTCTCGTGTTTCTACGAAATGACCAAAGGAAGCGTAGCAAGCAAAAATAATTAATTTAATCGTTCTTATTGAATGATTGTGTCATGTACTGATTAGGTCATTGAAACTTTTGGGGTTGCTCTCATTTGTCGAAAAGAGTCTCTCCAGAATACTTATGACTTGAATGAGGCTGGTTGTATCATCAACGGATTTTGGCCATCCTGTCAGCAATTCTCGTCGCTATCGTTTGGCCCTGAAGGATGACTATCATGCTCGCCTGCACGTAATCCTCCTTGTTCCTGATTAGGAAACTGCTAACCTGCTTTGTTGCAGAACAAACAAGGTTGATCCAAGAATGGCGCCCACAAAGATCATCCTCATGCTTTGCGTAGTATTCGCAGCGGACGAAACCATCAAAATAGCTGGGAAACAAGGCTCTGGATGCCAACTAAAGGAGCACAGTACCCATGCAAGATAAAAACTCATTTCACTATCACAATGAAAAGGAGTCTTTCTCCTTCTTCGCATCTGATTTTTCGATGTCGATATGACAACAACTATTCGAGGTATAAAGATGCAAGCCTGCGAAGAGTTGAGAGGTTACAGCATCATCATTAGCATTCACGCCAGCTTATTGTCCAGCTTTGTCAGATGCAGCATGCATATACATGAAGGAAAACATATTTTTACATAATTATCCTCTCCAGAACCTTGATTCCAATACACACAAGCAATTACAAAGCCTAGGAGTACAAGATGTCTAACCCAAACGCAAAGTCTCAGAGTAAACCGATGGCCATCCAATTTGTTTCTGGTCGAGCCAAGGATCGCTCCACGCAAAGTATGATTCGATCTCACGCAATGTCAGCTTTCCGTAGCAGACAGCGTCAGCAGAGGGCTCAAGAAACAGGACCCATCCTGCAAAATGCCGGACACGAAGAAGCTAGTTGCGAAAGCCGTCCATTTGATCCCTCGCTGGCAGCCTGCGGAGCCTCTACGCAAATAGATAACTTAACTTCAGTAGCACAGCCGTCGCGTGAACACTGGTCTTACAGCTACGACCCTTTTAAAACCCAGCCAGTATTTGCTCTACAGGAAATCCCGTCGCTGTTGAATTTTGCGACCGTCGATTTCGATCCTTTTAGTTATATGCCGGAGCTACCACCTTACGTTCATTCCAAATACGCTCAGGATGTTGAATCAATCAAGAAGTTTGGTGAGTGTTTCATCTAGTGTCTTGACTATCCGCAATGCATTCCTTGTAGCTAATCAGGAGCCGCGTTGTCTCTAGCATTGACATTTTGCTCACCAGGGCCTATCAGAACTATTGTGTTCCCTGAGGCTATTCGAACTCCAGCACTTCTAGCCAGCATTCTATACATGGCTTATGCATACATGTGTTCAGTTCGAGGCACTTATGACTCAGAGTTAGCGCTGGGGCTGAAAACTGCAGCTATCTCATATATTAACCAGAGACTCTCAGACCCAGAGACTGCTCAGTGTACTTCCACAATAGCATCCATAGTCTATTTGTTCACTGGAACATGGGTGAGCGAGCATCCAATCGGCATTTCATATCAATCTAATGTTATGTTCGCAGGCATTCGGATGCGATGTGGAAGAATTGGCTACACATATGATAGGTATAGAACTACTACTCAAAAAGCAGGGAATGACTAGTTTTGGAAGATATCCCTTCGGGCAAACCATCCGAAAATATCTAGTACTGTGAGTTTCCCCATGTTCCATAAGAGGCACAAAAAATCGTTGCCCACCGCCTCAATCTGTACGAATTCGAAGGTCGAATTTTGGGTTCTGTTCCCAAAAAATATATCAATCATATGCTATACCTTGGATAGTGTGGTCTATCCCCAACAATTATAATTCGGTGTTGGAAGGTGCAGCTGCTAAAGATGATTGGAAAATTTACCAAAATCTCAACTGATATCAAGAACAGACACCATATCCTAGTCAGCGCTATCCGAGTCGAAGAACCTAGTGTAACATTCGACGATACATTAACAAGCTCCACGAAAACCGAAGATCGATCGTCTCAGCTTGTTTCACCGCTCTATTGTCCGCCCGGCTCATTTGAAGCTATTCGAAATTTGAATGGAGCTAGTAATCTGCTAATACAAGTTCTTTATATCGCCAAAGACCTCACAGACCTCATAATAGAAGACTACGAAACTGCCGTTGAGCCAGCCATGTTCCAATCACGTCTCTCCGTCGCCCAATATGCACTCAGCTCCCTACCTCCGCACTCTTCTCACCAACAGTACCCTTTCCACTACGCAACGGCGCATCTGATCGCCTCTCTCCTCCTTCATTCTCTAGTGACATCAACCCCTCTTCTCTCCTCTCCAGCATCCCTCACATACTCTCTAGTACAGACCATCTCCTGCACAAACATCAGCGAGACATGGGGTGATATGTTGGGGCTTCTATATTGGGTATGTATGATAGGTGCGGCTGCGAGTCAGGGGAGAGACAGTCATGGGATACTGGATTCGACGTTAGGAAGAACGATGTTTAGAATGGCATTTGAAGTGGTGGATCTTGAGGCTGCAGTAGAACCGGCGAGGAGATTTGCGACACTGCAGTTAGCTTTGGGAAGGAGACATGAGAGAAAGGTTGTGGGAGACTTGCTCAGGGATATGGAGAGTGGTACTGTGGTGGGCCTGGGGAGTGGATAGATTGAAGGGGCGATAACAAATGGATAGAGGTAACATTTCCCTTTCTTGCGTTGTTTCTTTCTCTTCTTATTTATTTGTACAGTACATCTATGCCATATCAGGATCGAATGCACATTTGGGTTTACCATTTGGTCAATAACAAACCCAGGACAACTCAACCTATCAGTGTAGGCAATAGTGCGCCCGTGCAATAATAGTGCACGCCCTACGTTTGCGTTAGTGTAATAGTAGATCCTGTATAGTTTATAATATTAAAACGGACAGTATAAATTTCAAGTATCGAGAGCTTCTTAGAGAGTCGCGACGACCTAATGCCTCTATCGACATTCATTAAGGTCGACCTCTCGTTGTACCAGGCAGATCCTCTTGAACTTTTCCCTGTGAGGCTAGGAAATCGGGCGAGTCTGAATCAGTATGTGCGTACAGGGAGTGCTGAAATATACAGAGAAGAGCGTGTAAACGGGTCTGCTTGTAAATGCCGTAGAATATCACTTTAGCGAAATGAAAAGGATTTCCGTGACCACGAGACCAGCGCCGGTAGGTGCTTCATAGTTATTCCGTGAAAATTGCCGAGTTCTAATCCCCTACATATAAAGTACCTGCATCCATTAATTTTAGACAAGTAACTTGACTCATACTTATATAGCAAAGGATATGTGAGTGTAATATGAAATGTATGACTTGATTGATTTCTATCTAAACTGGAAAATGGGAACCTTTTATAGGTATCCCAAATGAGTCCTTATAACTTATGAGCTACACCATTCCAATGGTATTACAGGTGAACAGGAGTGCGCAGGAGACGGGAGCCATTCATATGCACTGAAGCTATTCACGGATGCAGGATGTTATGACTTCACGGGACCTTGGGCTCAATGATGACTAATCATAGTAGACCCCGGGTAAATACGAATCATCATGATCATTATAATCATTATAATGATATTGATGATCCAGATAATTACGAAGTCTATATATACTGAAGGCAGTTCCTTAGTTATGGAACCTCGTATTCAACTCAAATAGTAATCCTATTACTTAGTTACTATAATCGTCTCAAATCTCAATTGTATTCTTGTCGTTCTCATTATAAACCCTTGCACGTGATCTCCGTATATGATCACTGGAGGCACGTTGTAACACAGGAGTCGTTTACCTGTACAGGAGCTGTTCACTTCTACAGTGAGGGCTCAAGTATTATACAAGACGTAGGAATGGAACAATGTTCTGGCCCTTTTGGTGACCGAAATCACAATATTTTCGGCCTGAGGCTAGTGGATTCGTTTCACTACCGCTCTAGAACTAAACACGCCGCGTCAGGGACCCGGATTTCGCTGCCGAAATGTTGGTTGGAGTGCATAGTGAGAGGTTCCAAACTCATCATACGTCCCATACTCCATGATTGTTGGCAACTTAGTTAAGAATCGTATATAGTTTTCTTTTAATATAATTATATATCTAGTCTACGAGCTGCCGCAGGTCGCTTTAGGCTCCCTGCTCGCTCCGAGGATAACTCGCTGTCGCTCCTTAAAAGTCACGTTACTGTACTTTTTAATGGACCAATCAGAAGTTGTAAATAGCAGTTCTTTGGACGAATCAAAAGCTGTACGTGGGTGGAGGTGGTCCGGGCTTACTATAATCTTATAGAAGATATTACAGTGCCTCCGACAATATTTTCCCTATCAAATTATACTAAACACTGGTGTGGCGACGCTTACTAAGCCAGATCGACCTATCTGTTTAGTTCCTGTCTTGCTGCAAAATATCATGTTTTCAGTATTTTTACAAAGACGGAAGGTGAGATTAACGTTGTTTGCGATAGGACGGCATTTTTGGGAAAGAAGACTTGGAGGTGTTCGAGGGGTGGGAGGAACTCCGGAGGGCCTTCCGGTGATGATGAAATGTGTGTATTAGTGGATGTGGGAAATCGGTGGGATTAGGGGTCGATATTCGGGTCAAATGTTGATATTGCGTGGTTCATCTTGAAGAATTCAGTGGAGCGAAGGGCGGAGGTCGCCCAAAGTGCGGATGAATAGTGGTTGTAGATTGTGTCGTAACGCCAAACCCTAAAGCTATGATGCCAGTTATCTATTCGGAAGCTATACTATCTCTCCGACGTACTACTTGGTCCCAAGGATAAATAAGTGTAGTCCCTGTCGCTCCACGATCTAAATGTTAAGCCAGTCAAATAACACAAAGAAGTTATATCGGCGAGCTGATTGGTTGATATATAGAAGGTACGAGAACAGGGACTACACTTATTTATCCTTGAGACTAGTAGTACCATGTGTTTGAGTCTGTGGGGCTCTTGAATTTGGTGCAGGATCGCTAACGTCACACGCCAGAATCCTCCGAATGGCTACCCGCATTCGGGTGAATATATTTGACAGCCTTGTGTAGATCCTGATGGGCAATGATAGAATGATGACGGCTTACAGACTTGTGTGCGATTCGAAGTCTTAGTTTAGTGTGGGGGTAGGTTGCTGTTCGACAGCGGTGATGTAGATGGAAGTGATGAAGTACGCTACTGACTAGTTGATGTTGTGTAGACTGTAATCAGGCTCTATATGCTTTCTTAGTATAGTAATAAAAACCGGATAATCATGCAGTTCTCGATATCAGACGTAGGCAGTGTAGGATATAGTATTTTCAGTATTTTGTATATGCCCCACTATAGTGATACGTATATCTTATTGAAGATATATTCCTAGTGATAAGTATTGGATTCTATATCACTAATCGTATTCAGTATAGATCCTGATACTACTAATATTACCTATATACTGAAATACTGAATTCATTATAGTTGAAATAGTAAGAAGGGTGTATATAGGGCTAGTTCTGTGAATAAATTAGTGAATTCTACCTTACATTGGAGAGAATCAAGCCAGTAGACGCTTTTCCCTAATCTCTCTGGGATAGTACTGAATTTACCCTCTGTTCCTAGTACCTCTAAAAGTTGCGAATATCTCTTTTCTAGTACTAGGATAACTCTCTCAGATCGATACAATAGATCAATACTAGCGATAGTTGAGAAGCTAGAATGCTTAAAGTCATAGATGCAATAAGTTAACAACCTGCCAGAATAGAAGCTTGTTTAAGAGATATTTCACTGCTATTATCCAGTTAGGTAATATAAAGGAATAGGGAAGATTTTTAGGTAACAGTAGTTTGATTTTGACTCAGTATTTCAGTATATTATCAATATTACTGATCTTGGCGAATACGTACGTCTGTGTATAATATCGAATTCCTATGTACATGCGTACATATTTCATCCTCAATATCAGCCACCGTATCACTGATCGTATACTAAGTCCTACACTGGACGTGGGTGGCAGTTAGCAAAGCTGCAAACGTGCAGTAGTAGCTTATAGAACTAATCTCCCTTGTACTGCAAAGACATTTCATACCACGTCCTTGCCAAAATGCGCAGGAATTATCGTGTGTCAGCACAGTACTTCGGTAGTCGGGTACGGCCATCATCATCGAATGCTGACGACAGTTTTTGACCCTGCAGGTGGAGGGTAAACCTACTCTGATCCTTTTGCAACAAACCATCGTGGAAACTAACGCCACTTGACGTTTTCGTGTTCTGTGACGTTCCCCCGGAGGACTATTCGTTTGCTGTACAACAGTGGGGACACGTCTACGCCTCATACTACTACTATTACCCAGAACACATATACTCCGGTCCTATGCTCGGTCCTTCTCATAGCCATCTGTCTATTCAATATACTCTCCTATTGAGCAAAGTCATATCCTACAGAGCTTCAGTATACTCAATCACAATGTTCCACTACTCAGACACAAAGTCAATCTTCTCCGCTTCTTCCAGGAGCTCTTCAATTTCTTCTGCCCCTAGCTTGAGCCTCACGAATATGCGCGTCTATCTCGTCCAGACTGCAAAGGGCCTTTTCTCCTCCTCAGGCGGATACAAAGCCAATCTCTGCTTTTTGCGTCATCTCGCCTCACGGGGCCATTCAGTCCGTCAACTATGCTACTCGCATCGCGGCGAAGTGGATGCATATATTCGGACTATGGTTAGGAGTGGTGAACATGATCCGCAGCTTCGAAAGAGGCAGTTGCATTTGAGAAGTGGATATGGAGAAGCAGGAACCAATGTTGCAGTCGAGGAGCTTGTTATGGGCGACGGCGTTCAATTTGTGGCATTGGAGAAAGAGGCCTTCGACGCAGCGTTCGGCGGTATTGAGAACATACTCAAGGCAATGCCTAGGGAGACGGCAAACTATATTGAGGTAAGTGAGCCAACCACTGTTTGTACCATATACGTCGGTGTTTTTGGTTCTAATGTTCTGACTTTTGTGTCAACTAGAGAGGAGTATTGTCAGAGCGGCTACAAGACTTTGTCTCGTTCTTGCAAGAGGAGATCATGAATTTCTCGCCAACACACATCATCTTTAATGATGGCTTGTCTATGCAAGCCACCTCGGCCCTGGAGATGCCCAGCCTTAAGGCCCGCCGCATTGCCGTTATACATACTGCTGAGCAACTCCCCTTTGGACCGTTTGCCGGTGGCATGCCTGGCCACACAAGCTCACCGTGCGAGTCTAAACTCCTCCAAGAGCTTGATGGTATTTGGAGCGTCTCTGAAGCTATTAAACGATATGCACTCAAGCACGGGAAGCTCCAGACCAGCTTCTTCGTACATCATCCCTGGACCTACCTTGAAGAGCGAAAGCACAAGATGCCTGTCCATCTACAAAACTGGGACAAGGAGTTCATCGGCATGATCAATCCTTGCCCTGTTAAGGGCGTTCAGATCTTAGTCGGTCTTGCTGAATTGTGCCCACAGCACAAGTTTTTGGTGTATAAGAGCTGGGGTTTTGATAGCAAGTGTGACCAGCAGATGAAAGCCCTGAAGAACATCATGTAAGTTTATCATTGCGAGCCAAGACATTGGAAAATGAGTCTAGTTAACATCTCGTAGCATTCGCCCCTCATGCAAAGATATGGAAGAAGCCTGGCGAAACATCAAAGTGCTTCTCGTTCCCTCCCTCTGGTTCGAAGCCTGGGGAATTGTGACGATCGAAGCTCACCTCCGTGGTATCCCCGTCATCTCGTCTGATGCAGGAGCGCTTCCAGAGGCCATGCTCGGACTGGACCACATTGTCCCAGTGAATCCCATACAAGGAGATCGGGACGAAGAAGGAGCATACATTGTTCCTGTGCAAGACCTTGCGCCGTGGGTGAGCGTCGTAAACAGGCTCATGAGTGACAAAGCTGAATATGAGAGACTGTCCAACAAGGTGCGCAGCACGACGGAGCAGTGGTTAAAGAATATGGATGAGACGGCGCTAGAGAAATGGTTAATAGGTTTATAGCTACGACCGAATAAGAATGGAATGGCTTGATAGCTTTTTCATGGACTATAGTGTAGAGCTACGCCGTGATGTGACCTTTGGTCAATGAACCTGCCTTTTCTCCGCTATGATGATGCATATGACTAGCCCGATATCACAGCTGGTAGCAATACATTGAGTCTCCTGAAAGCCTGACTGAGTGAGATTGCGTCACACGGAACATTTGAGATTGAGTCATGTTCCAAGTGCTGTTCATCAACAAACCTACACGTGATGACATAGTTTGGCAAATTGTACATCAAACTGATGTCATGATACCCTATCTTCTGTACAATCGAGGACAAACGCGTGACGACACAGTTTCTAAACTTTATATCAAAATTGATGTCATGATTTCCTTGGCTGAAGATCAGAATCATATCATTTGTTTTCCGTGCTTGCCTGACGTCGATTCAAAGCCAAGGTAAACCTTTGAATCATGGGAATACCACCGGAAAATCGAGTGAGTGGGTATATATAAACCCACTTTCAGCATCAGGAAAGGTCATTAGTTTCGTCGCCTAGAGAGCTACAAATTCTATGAAACCTTTCCGGAAAGTTTTTGCATCGCAGAAACCATACTTTTCACGTCCTTCCCTACCTCAGCTGCGAGTTCTGACCAAGACCTGCCAAACCCAGAATTTTCGCTCCAGCAGTAGTCTTATCAGCAAAATGCCAGGCCTTGATGTTATCAAGAGTGAACAGGTCTGGTGGAAGGAAAGTGTGGTATATCAAGTATGCCCTTGCAGGTAGCTTCTTTTGTGACCGAAAGTTGAGGATCCATAGATCTATCCAGCTTCTTTCCGCGACACAAACGGCGACGGCCATGGCGATGTTCCTGGCATCACAGAGGCATTGGACTACTTGAAAACACTGGGAGGTGAGTATCCATACCACTATGTGTTGCAATGTGCTAAAAGGGTAACAGTCGACGTAATCTGGGTATCTCCCAGTAAGTTACCTCATCCTTGTGAGAAAAACTCTATCTGATCATACTACAGTATACAAAAGTCCCCAGGTAGACATGGGATATGATGTCTCTGATTACAAGGATATCGACCCAAAGTACGGCACCTTGGCGGATGTTGACGAGCTGATTGCGCAGCTCAAGGAGCGTAATATGAAGCTAATGATGGATCTCGTTGTCAATCATACTTCGAACCAGGTAAATTTCCAAGTTGTTGATGAAAGACTATGGAAACTCTGACTTCCCGGCAGCATTCTTGGTTTCTCGAGTCGAGGTCTTCCACCAATAACCCGAAGCGAGACTGGTACATCTGGAAGAAGGGCAGAGTCAACAAAGACGGCAAGATCGACCCCCCCAACAATTGGTGCCGCACCTTGGACACGACCCAGCCAGCCTGGGAGTGGGATGAGAAGACACAAGAGTACTATCTATCCCTATTCTCGCCGGAGCAGCCGGATCTCAATTGGGAGAACGCAGATGTTCGAGCGGCCGTACATGACATCGTCCGATTTTGGTTGGATCGGGGCGTAGGTGGCTTTCGTATGGATGTGATAGACCATATCTCCAAAGTCCAGACATTCCCTAATGCCAAAAACTCGATTCCAGGCCAATTACTGCAGCCGGGTAATGAATTTTTCGCTAATGGGCCGCGGCTGTACGAGTTCTTGGGCGAGATTCGCAAGGTGCTCAACGAGTACGACACCATCACGGTCGGTGAGATGCCGTTCATCAACAACGAGGATGAGATTATTCGCACTGTTGGAATACAGGGACCTCTGAACATGATATTTCTTTTCACGCTGTTGAACATGGATAACCAGCCTGGCCGCTCGAAATGGTCGTATCAAGAATGGGATGCTACTGACATGGCGCGGATCCACGAGAGAACACAGCGGTTGATGATTGACAGGGACGGGTGGAACGCGGTCTTTTGTGAAAATCATGACACGCCAAGAGGGGTGTCGCGATTCGCGGATGACAGCGAACAGTGGCGCGAGTATGCGGCTAAGATGCTTTGTACCAAACACACCACGCTCGGGGGTACAGAGTACATCTATCAAGGCGAGGAGTTAGGCATGCGCAACATCCCGCCGGACTGGCCTATCACAGAGTACAAGGACATTGAGACTCAGAACTATTGGAAAGCGTAAGTTGACTTCGATGAGATTGTGTTTCAACTTCAGCTTATTTGCGTCAATTAGTGCCAGCAAGCAGTACGCCAACAACTGGCGAAAGCTAGAGTATGCCCGGAAGATGATCCAGT
This sequence comes from Clarireedia aff. paspali H2, assembly GCA_026770245.1. Classification (NCBI taxonomy): domain Eukaryota; kingdom Fungi; phylum Ascomycota; class Leotiomycetes; order Helotiales; family Rutstroemiaceae; genus Clarireedia; species Clarireedia aff. paspali H2. Next base: position 103,863 of record JAJCXA010000096.1, on the reverse strand, counting down.
TCAAAGCTCGTGATCATACGCGGACCCCAATGCAATGGGACAGCTCCCCGAATGCTGGATTCTGCAGGGAAGGCGTCACGCCATGGATGAAGGTCAATGATGACTATCCCCGTGTCAATGTTCTGGCACAGCTAGGCAACCCGCGCTCTGTTTTCTCTTACTGGAAACGATGTCTGGAGTTTCGCAAGGAGCACAAAGAAGTCTTCGTTTATGGTGGATTTGAGATCCTGGATAAACAGAACAGGGATGTGGTGGCCTTTCGGCGCTTTTCGAAAGACGAGAGTTATGTGACTGTTACGAATTTCACGGGCAAATACTTAGAGTGGTCGGGACTCGGGGATCACAAGGTAGAAGATTGGGTTATTGGGAACCATCCTCTCGATGCGCACAACAACAAGCAGGGGCGCACCCTTAGTCTGAGACCATGGGAGGGCATCATCGGAAGATGTTCGGTCGCGCACCCTTAACCTCTTCTATGGCAGTTTCCAATCTTTTTGCTCCGAATTGATAGTTTGAATCTTCATCAGAGACTCTATTCCCCGTTGATAAGTCCGGCTTGCATGTGCGACTGATGAAAAATTTGTTGATGTAAGACTGTTCGGCAATCTTGAAGACGATGTCGTCCAGCCTCGTCCCGTCACAGTGACGAACCCAAACGACTCATCACTAACTTAATTGTTGACGTGGCATCCAAGCCGCGATGTATTATCGCAGGGTTTCGAATAGATAGAAGTAATCCTGCATATCTTGTCCCAATGCCAACTCGACAAGACAAGTGCCCTTGGTTTTCATAACCTGGACCATTCTGGCGATGTTCTCAACATGGCCGTGACAATAATTATGACTTTATCCTGCCGCTACAGAATCGCAGCTGTGTTATGAGGTAGCTACTTTGAACATGCCGTCGCCTTCTGTTGTTGAGGTTGCGGGTGCAAGAGGACAACTCAAGAAGGAAAGAGAGCATATAAGACCAAAAGAAGGCAGGCAACAGAGGGGTGTAGTACTGCAGGTTCCATATGGTTCAACTAAGTCAGGCGTGGTTCAGGGTCTCTTGTGTGATGCACAAGTGATGTTCAAACTGATCAATTTTCGTACGAGGTATATGAGCTTCGCATCACGTAATCGGGACTTGAATGATTTCGATATCATGACGTAAGATGGCTGCAACCTCACAAATTGCGCATGACTCGCGTACCTTTTTTTTAAAATCTTTTCTATATAGGCCTGCTATTGGTGCCGGGCCTAGTGTACCCTATAGAACAGCCAGTATACCCGGTACCTCCACAGCCCTAGTGCAGCCAGCTCGTCGAGCGCCGCTTCTATATAGTCCAGCCTGCGGGCCATCTGCCGGCTACGCGCCCAGGCTAGGATCAGTCCCTGCACTAAGAGGCCGCTCTTCTAGTACTGCTTCTTCTGCCGGCAATTGTTGCACCGAAGTACGCCGGCCAGCCAGCCCGTTTCGGGTACAGAACTAGGTTGATATATAGAATAGTGCCTATAGGCTTGGTAGGGACTTAAAAGTAAAAGTAAGAATAGTAACTTAGGATTGATTATACTTGATTTAATTGTTCTACTCTACTTTACAGTGGTAAGGGCCCCTTATATATAGCCTTTCAGGTATCGCTACAGTGTTGCTATATAGCCTATATATAGGCCTATTCTAACATTACCTCCTCCTTCAAGTCTATATTGCCTCCTTCAGGCCTATATTGTACCGTTCAGGTCTATTGGGCCTATATTAGCCTAGCAGGCCTCAATATATACATTCACCTGAAGCAGTTTGCAATAAAATAGATTTTACAGAACCCTTAACGAAGAGGATCCTTTTCGTATAGCTATGCAATTCGAACTGTGACACTCCTAGTCTACCAGATAGTTGAATCACTTCTTTTTTTTTTAATTCTTTAACAGCTTCTCACTGCCTGGGGAGGGACGTTACTATCTACTGGGACGATGCTTCCTACGAGAGCTCTGATCTTGTGAAATATATAAGCCCAATGTCACAGGTAGGTCCTGAATCGTGATATGGTAAAGAGTTGAGATTGTTGTACTGTCTGTATCTGCCGCATTACCTCAAGTACCTGATCGCTTCGCCTGCCGGTGATTGCAGCCCTGGGCGTAAATTCCTCGATCGGAACATCCTTTGTCAAGTGGCCGAAGCTGCCACTCAGCACGAGCTGTTGTTCTCTCAACCGCCCGGTTTTCACCGCGATCAACGTTCCTTTAGTTGTGAGTGCGGGTATACCAAATTGGCTGATGTCGGCAAAGGGTATTCCGTCCGAGCTGAACGTTCCTGGGAATAGCTGGTGTCTGGTGGACGCTGCAACTGGTGCGTTTAGTACCGCCGCGATAACTAAGGCCGATGGGAATAAATTTGCTGGCACTCCATTTGCTCCGTTGGCATTTGGAATTCTTGAGCTCTTGCTATCAACGGTTGATCCTCCGTCATAGGGAGTGTAGGGTAGAGACAACGCTTGAAGGGTGAAGGTAGAGAATTTAAGTAAATGAGTAGTCGAAGAGATAGTGAGAAATAGTGCTCGTAGGGTGATGAAACAAAAGAGTGGTTTAAAGGAGTAGTAGTGTAATAGTGTGATTAAAGAATGTTCGTAGACAAGATTGATATCTGGTATGTCGGTTCCTGTAGCGCCTTCTTATTTGGGGCCGTTGTACTCGCCAAAGCAGGTATGTTCTACAATATAATTTGTCTGGCTCTGGTACGCTAGAGCAAGTACGTTCCGTAATATAAACACTTCTGGTTCTAGTATACTGAGTAAAGCGTCGCTTCCTCAGATATCTCGTTAGAAGTCGATTGATGTACAGTACCAGTAGTACTGAATCGATGTATTGGTAGTACTGAATTGGTGTTCGACTGGATGGTTGGCGAGATGTATCTCCTACCCGAGCTTCTGCCACTGTATTTTCCGCGTATAGAGTATCTTGTGTATCCGCAGCGTCATCGACGTCGTTATTATCGGATGTCTCATAAGTAGGCTCGTCATTCTGGAATTGCGCTTTTTCGTTTGCAGCCGAGATAAATGAATCACGCTGTTGCTGAGCCCAGTCTCTAGCATTACGAAACGCGGTTGCACCTTGCCGGAATGAGTTGGAACTACCAGTCAGGCCCCAAGAGTTGACCTGAGTCATGTCAGCATCACTTTTTCATTAGCAGCTGAGATGAACGCAACGCGCTGTTCGTGTGCACGGTTCCTAGTATTGCGAAATGAAGTTGCACCTTGTTGAAACGAGAAAAGCTCTTACTTGAGTCATATGGTATTCAGTAGTGCCATCAGCCGACTGGGTAGGGTGGGTGGTGTATATTTGGAGTGTCCCAGTCCCAGCGTGATAAGTCGAGGAGATAGTGTATATAGATTTTCAGGTCTTCGCGATAGTGATTGTATATGGACTTTGATGTTCGGAATCGTGACTGTATATGGACTTTTGAGGTTCGGAATCGTGACTATATGTAGACTTTGGGGATGTCGAAAACCTTCTTGGCTTTGATTCTCGAAATGATGAAACCGAATTTCAGAGATATCGAACGCCCTCTTAGCTTTCGATTCTCGAAAATAGATAAAACTGAATCTTGATAGAGATCTTCACAAAGATCTTAATATGAGCCTCTCTCTTGTCCCTGCGTAGGTCACCAGAAAAGAGATTGTGGATGCAGGCCAAGTTGATGTAATTGGTTATTCCTCCAAAGTGCGTCTTATCTAGTTGACGCTAAGGGCATTAACTAAACTAGGGTACGTTTGAATAGCACGTGACACAACAGTAACTTCCAACTTCAGCTTTTTAGACACGCAATAGAAGCTAAATTGGCTAATTGCTGTAGGAGCCGCTAAGCTTTAATAGCAACGACTAATGAAAACCTATGAATCTACTTAAACCACTTTCGGACTTAGGATTACACGATTGAGCTCACAATCGTTGATTCAATTAGAAGACCTAAATACCAATCATTTCTATATACCAAGAGTGGGCGACTAGGAGCAACCTCCGCAAGGCCAAACTTTTTCATAAAGCATGACTATTGGAACGCCAATCCTGAATGAACGAGATGAGGGTACGGCAGGTTGACACGTAGGAATAGTGCCTGTAGGCTTCAAATAGACTTAAAAGTAAATGTAACATTCAGCTTGATTCAACTGTTCTACCGGGCTATCGACAGTGGGAAGGACATCTTATATAGGTGCTCCTTAGGCTTACTGCTATAAGCTTCGTAAGTCTATATCTACAGGCTCCATATGCCTACGTGATCACCTAGTTAATTAATGGGTAGGTGGGGGCCTTGCCCCACTATCCAACTACGGCAGTTCCAATAGAACGGCTTGCACTGGGGTGAGAGGCTTAACGCCCCATTTCTTAGGGTCGAGCGCGGGCACTAGAGAACGTGTAGGTGCAGGTGCAGGGTTGAGTAGACGTGCTGGAAAGGAGGACCCTAAGTGAGAATGATGAGGTTGATTTCATATGTCATATATGATATATTTGTGTTGGGAGTGTTCCTCGATCGGTTTTAAGAGATCTTTCTTTAGCTTGGGTCATAGGAGTTATTTAATTAAAAGACAGTATATCCTTCCAAAATCCCAAATTTTCACATATCTAGCCAAAACAACTATCGCTCTCAAGGATTTCTAGGAAATACAGACATATCATGTCCTCATTTAGGACTATCCTCGTTCATAGGAAACAAGACCACAGATTATTCTGGAGAGGAGCAAGGTGAAACAGAAACAGAAGGCATGAGAATGTAATGATGATTTAAAGTCGTAAAGAAGCACCAAAATTAGGCAACGAAACGGTTTTGTGTGGTTAACAATTGCACAGGTTTTTGGCGCGTCATACTAGAATGAAATCTTGCTCCATCGGATTTTCAGAAAGTACACTATCTTTCCTAATATCCAGAACCCCAATTCTTTCCCAAGTACCAAAATGCCTTAGACTTGGTTCCAAAACAAGAGTGCAAAGAAACTCGCTATCCAGCTCATCAGTATCGTCGTCGTCAGCGAATGTAGATCCAAGGATTAGACAGGATACTTCCCATGGATCGTTCGTACAGTGAACATCACAACAAACATCTGAAGATACAATTGAAGAAGTGATCAGTACTAAGTCGTCACAGTCAAAATCAAAAACTATGAGTAATTCGTCGTCCACTTGGCCATAGTTTGGAAGCAGGAAGGCGATAGCTGGTAGGAACTCGCCTTGAACCGAAAGTATGCTTGTTTGACCAGATATATTGACTTCGGCGGTTCCTAGTGATTCCGACATGTCTAGAAGTCCAAATCGCTGGTTCGGAGAAAAGAACTTATCATGGGCAGCAGGAAAATTGATCCCCATTTTTTTCGACAAAATCATGCTAGCCCATGACCAAGTCGATGCCGTTTTCATCTTCTGCTTTCTTCCTGATATTTCGTAGTCTTCGGTATTGGATGCGTCACATCTTGCAACACTCCATAGCAAACCCCTTACCAAATCTCCCTCCCAAATCCCTTGAAGATATGCGCAACCGAGTCGTTTCTGGAAAACCTCCGCGACGCCCATCAATGCAATCAACCGATCACTTTCATATGTCAGAAGAAGTCGCGAATATTCTTCTACGACGCTTAACCATGCATCGTAAGATATGTCGCCACCATTTCGGAGCGGATTGAATCTAATCAAGTCCAGACCTGTACATTCACATCTCATTCCTTGTCGGCATTCCATAACAAGTTCGCCTGCACAAAAATGTAATGTTCTGGGCGCTAAATATCTCTCTTGAAAAACCCAGGCTCTCTGGAGTAATGGTGCTTCCAATATTTCGTTCTCCCAAACATGATTTCCGGCTCTTTGAATAATAGGAGTGGTGTAAAACCCGTGTAGACTATCGAGCGACTTTCGGACGAATATCTGCTCCGCTGGGTCCGGGTCATTGGGGAACCTTGGCAGACAAATAGGAATAGATTCGCTGTCTCTTCTTCTGACCATAAGACAACCCTGGGTAGTCTCAGAAACACGCGTAGCTGCAATGTTCAGATACGAGTTGGAGTAGATGGACGCCATAAGAGCAGATTCACGTTTCCAATCATTACGAGAATCCTGGATAATACAAATGGAATCGATCCAAAGATAATTGAGACTCAATCCTCTCACGATTGAGATTGCATCCCGGTACGTCGAAGGTAAATTGGCCCAATTTATATTGACATAATAAGACTCAATATTGAATATCGTGGTCTGGATGAATTTTTTCGAGCCCCAGCAATGTGATAAGGTTGCATAAGGTGGTATATCCCCTTGAGTCGATAGCTTCGCGGTTTCTAATAAAGTGATGATATCTGGACTCCGGGAGATGTCCAAAAGTCGGGATGGAAGCTGTTTTGTTGTTGGTAGTATGTCGCAAGATGAATGGTTTTGCAGGCAACTTGCAATCCACGATTTAATGAGGGGTATGTGTACTTTTAATGATATTGAGGAAGGCACGTCTCGCGATGTGCCCAAGACATCACCGAGGCTTTTCTTCATCCCTGATTTGATTTGATTTGTGGGGCTTTTTCGTACTTGAGACGTTGCAATATCATTTTGACCCCAACTCTGGCCTTGACTGAGAGTATGATTTTGGTCACTGTCTCGCACGAAGAATTGAAGTCGTCTTATTCTCCCTACTCCCTTTTCTTCTCCCTGTTCCTCTTTGTCTCGTTCTTCGAGAATTTCTACTTCGAGTCCGGCCGGATCCAGCACGATAATTCGACCTTCCCCCACGAAGATTTGGTCAAGGGTAAAATCATGGGTTATTAAGGTGGAATCATTAGTTCCTGCAATACCGTACATTGAGATGATACCATTCTTAATCACCGAACAAAACGCGCATGTTTGACTGGAGATCTTAAGTTGCCGCAAGCAGAATGGAAGAATTTGCTCAATCTTCCAATTTTTCGCGATCTTGGCTTGCCAACGTGCGACCTGCCGAGACTGAAACGGATTGAGGTCGAGGCAAACGGCGCATGGTGGGCTCGGTGTCATATTTAACGAGGGGTGAGGAGGCTGTGTTCAGACAGCCACTATTTGGGATCTACTTATAGTTAAGATCTGCCAGAGAGTTTCGACATTCAAAAGCATATAACAAGTGCCGTCATAGCCTCACTCATTGTAGAAGAAATATTTTACACGATTGCGCTGCTCATTCTCATCGCTCATATATAACGAGGCGTGGAAAGACATCGGATAAATCCGGCGAGAAGCTTACCTGCAGAAGCTTTCCTGCAGGCGATGAGCTTCGCCCGGTTGCAATATTTTCTCACCAGAAGAAAGCTCAAATTGCCAGCTTTCGCCCTGTTTCTCGAAATCATGCAGCAGTCTGCGACTACCATCACTGGATATATGTCTTTTTCCTAAGCCCCGCTGGCGGTCAAGTGTAAGATAAGACTACTGTGAGGCTCCAAGCATACCTAAGAGGCTGTGCAATCTGTGTGTGGACGAACAAACATTACCGAGTTGGACCATGAACTTAAGATAAGCTGCTCATTTGTCTTCCATCTATCCAGCTAACAAAACCCATCATAGCATTATTCCTAACTGTATGTTTTATACAAAAGTATGTCCAACGTCCTGGTTGCACACTTGCATACACAGTTTTCACCGAATCGCTAGCACCTGCAAGCAAGGCTAGCTATTCAATGTGCTCTCGAAGCAAAAAAGAATTGTGAACTGTTTCTATACAGCTCCAAATTTCCTCAACAGAAAAGACATGAAGCACCCGGCCCATCTGCTCAACTTTTTTATTCTGGTATCGATACTGTCTGTTGGTTCGGGAACGTGTCCTTGAGGCCCAAAGTTCCAGGGGCATGTTTGCGGTGCAAATTAGCGTCTGGCGCGTCTGCGTAAGTTAGAAATATTGGAGACACATGGGTTTTGCTCAAACAAAATGGCTTACCTCTCTGCTTTTAATGATAGACATGATGAACATGTCTTTTGGGATCGACTCTCAACATGCTTCGGACGCTGGCAGTACTCGTTGGCATTGCGAGCTAGCCCACACTGCTTGATGCCGGACCACTTCTCCTTCAAGCAGCATGCCCACAGGATTCGCTGAGACTCGCACATGGCTCAGGATTAACACAAGTCTGATTGTGTGTTATGATTTCTTCCTTCGGTTCTTAGGGGGCCCGAATCGCCAAATGTTTCGAAGCCACCTTCTGTTTGTGCGGAGTATAGTGGAGGAAACACTGAACGGATGTCGCTGAGGATGGCGGAAATCCGTGTCAGGAAGAACTGAGCTCTTGCTGATCACCGATACTGTCTATTATTGTGTATTGATATATCACAGCTTGCTGATACTACAGACGATCGTCGGTATACGATGAAGAGGGCCCTGCCGTGGGTGAACAGCCAGTGTGGTTGATGGCAACATGGTGAAGGGGTCTTTTTTTTTTTAAATAACGCACTACTGGTCATTACTGATAAGCGATAGACTCAGTGACAACAGTGATGGTCATTGCGATGAAGCTTGGTCGTGGCGGTGGCGATGGAGATGGGGATGGGGATGGGGATGGAGATGGGAATGGGAGAAGGGATTCTGGTTCTCGTTGCGGAGACAGCTGGGAACAAAAACCAACCTTTTTACACACGTCTCTCGCATTTAGGGATCTAGAAATACAAGTAAGGTACCCTATCCATCGAATAAAAACGTTTGTTTGTTTTGGGCTATGAGAAGAAATAATTTGTGAGACATCTTTCAGGATACTATTCCTGACCCCCTTCGTTGCGTAGCATTGGCTCCATCTCCATCTCCATCCCCATCCCCGTCTCCATCCCCATCCGCCGCCAAGGAACGGCCCCTTCCCTCCCCCAAAATAGTGTTTTGCAGGAAAAGACTACTCGAGGAAGCTGGTTTTTCATTTAACATCACTCTAGAGCTAAATTTAAAGATATCGATTGGTTACTTGATTTTGGCAGACATACGTAAGATCCATCGAACCCGCGACAACGGGTAGTGTGGTTTTGGTAAACAATTATTTGTACCTGAACAATTGGCAAATTTCATTCATCCTGCAGCACAAAATAACCAAATCAGAAAGAAAGAAAAGACGAAATGAGAGCATAATACATTCTGGCATGTATTTGGACCGACATCTATTTGGGCCGACATCTATTTGGACCGGCATCTATTTGGACCGACATCTATTTGGATGCCATAAGTTGACTCGGAGGAAAAGATGAAAGGGTGCAACCAACCGAGGGATTTGGATGCCTCAATTCGCTTCGACCCGTCAGAACATTTCGACAACGCAAATTGGAGCAATGGGCTTGAGGATTCCAACAACGCCGAGAGTATCTCACCAAATTCAGAAATAAAACAACATATATATACGCCATTGCATCCGCAATGTACAAGCGATCTTCAATGCAGCTGTGAGCAGAAACGAGTGGAGGCCGGCAATTCAGCAATAACTGGGCCATCGTCACCAGCTACCGCGGGGTCTTCTCAACCCGTTCCACTGCCGCGACAGTTCATGAACTTTCGGAGGCTAGAACAGACAACGACAAGTCCGCACCACCATCAGACCTCATCAGATCCCGATAACTGTCAAATTCCACTTCGGAACTCACCCAAACAGTCTCAAGAGAACGGTCCGAACACTTCGGTAAGTCACCGCCGCGACTTTCTTTCTCATTGAATACCCCGCCTCTGACAACTTCTATCTCACAAGCCGGCATAGGCTTTGGCATGTGTTGGATTATGTTTGGCTAGAGCTGAATATTTTCATTTGTTCTTTCTAAGTTTACACTAAACAAATCCCCTCTTTTACTTGTGGCTCTCTTACATGTGAACTTACGATATCTTGCGTATAGGCTGCATATCACGCTCCCCAAGCGAGCGATCGACCACTATCGATGGAACCGCAAACAATTCAACATCGCGGAGACGCCGAATCCAACTCACGATCTATCCCAGAAAGTCCAGCTGTAATAATCGACAGTACTTCCCAGGGTGACGAAGATATATCGATCAATGGTTATAAAGAATTGAAAAGATGTATAAAATCTGATAACCGTAATTGGGGAATGCTCTTGACGATTGTCGAAAACCTGCTGGCCGAGTTAGCAGCGGATAAGGAGGCCCTCCAAGTATCCATGCTCAAAGATGCACTAAAATTCAATTATGGACAATATGCTGCTAGAATTTATGGTTTGGGGCGTCCAGGGAACACTCCATCTGAACCCGATATTATCTATCTCATTAAGAGAATCCTTCGAGATACTGTCAATCAGGATAGGACCGTGGTGGCCATAAAATTATGTGACGCCGTCGATGAAGCTTATTATGACGACGGATGGCGACTGAGAGCCCGGGTTCCAACGGCTGACCTGTTGTCCGGAGCAGCCCATCCACTTGCTCTAGGATGGTCAAATCGTATCGGAATATCGAGTTCCAGAGCATCGATGTCTTCAAAGCGTACGAACGAAGACTCGATTCATGTCACTTCACGCTTGGCCAAACGATCAAGAACAAATACAAACTCAACTACTACCTCCTCAAACGACCGACAGAACCGTTATTGGTGCTATTGCACATCGGGGATTTCCCACCGCAATGGGATCATGAGACATATTAGAACACATCATCCCGTCGAAAAGTATCGCTGTCCAGCACCAGGTTGTCATCAGGAGTTCACGAGGAAAGACAGCGTCAAGTCCCATCACAGCTCATTTCATCATGGACAGAGCTTACGAGGTCAGGATATAACCCCCTCCATCGACCTTACCAGGTGCCCTAAGATTTGCTTCATCAAAGACTGCCCTGAAAGCTTCCAGATCCTGTCTATAGAGGATTATGAGGACTTTGAAAAACACATATTATCCCACTACCAGGATAAAAACAACTTGCCCAGGCAAGAACAATTGGAACATCATTGCTCCTATGCGACTTGTGGGAAAGAAGAAGCTCGCGAATCTACTACTGGACTTTCCTTGAGGAAGGGCGAAGAAGATATTGAAAGTCTTGGCGTTTGGTCGGAGGGTGTTCATCCTAGCAGTTTAGGAATCGATCAGGGGCTTCATGAGGAGGAGCTTCGCGAACAGGAGGTTTGATTTAGCCGTGTGGAATGTTGATTACGAGCGACAACACGATACGAGGCTATGTGAATCTAATAAAAGTACGACAAATGATAATTATAATCATTGGTTGAATCATATCAACAAAGTAATGGGGATTACAGTGATGGGGGTTGGGAGGAGCAAAGTATGGACTCCGTAATAATGAGATTAGTCTCACGTATATTCATTATTCGGAATCGAGACTGATCGTGTAGTCGCCACACGTTCAGTGATGATGAGGGCCAATGTTGATGTGCGGTCAAATATTACATATTTCTTCTTTTGCTTGAAAGCTCGGCGCAAATCACAATTACTCTTCCGGAAAGAGTGACTTATTTTGAAAAGTTAAAAGATAGTTTTGGATATGGGGAGAGGTTTTCAAATCGATTTTTTTCATCCTTTTATCCCACATCCCACGTTCCTGTCTGATTTTTGGTCTCTAGTACCATCTCAATATTATTCTGTTTAACTCATGATAGATTTCATTTTCAGATAGCTAGATGGATTAATAGTTAGACAGATAGAGGCATACACAGCGTTGGAGTTTTGAGATATCTATGGCATGCTCTCTGCATGTGCTCTGGATTAGAACGGCGATACGGCGATCGGCGAATTTCTTTGTATGTAATAGGGAGCAGGACTGGATACCACTAGGCTGGATACCACTGGGCTGGACTAGCTACCCTTGGATATAATGTTAAAGGATACGGGATTCTACATTGAAAATACAGATAAATTTCAATTTCTTTCTCTTTCTCATGATTCACGTGATAAAACCGAGTTGGTAGTGCGTCTAGATTGATATTAAAAGATGCTTTTGCAGTTAGCTCAGAGTAGCTTATCCCCTCGAGCGGTATTCGCGATTTGGCGATCCTCGTTTTCGCGGAGTGGCTTGTGGTTGGCACCTAAGGGGATAGATAGGAATTATTCGAGACGGGTTTTTAGATGGGCAGATAGATAGATCATCAGCATGGGCCTAAGACTACACGGATAGTTTTAGTGAGAGGAAATTTGTTTGGTGTCTTGTCTCGGACTGTTAAATATCTAGCCAAATCATGCATGTCATCCAACCTAAATACAGCTCTCAACGGTCGTTGAGAAACGCAAAAGATACTGTGCACTTTTTCGAAAATTTCTAATATAATGCTCTGTATCATTCATCTCTTCCTAGTTGTTATAATTGGTTTAGGAAAGAGGTCTATTTGAAATAATTCGTAGTGAAATGTTCGTTTTGTTGCTCTGGATCCTCATTTTGATCGGGGGGGGGGGGGGGGGGGGGTGTATGTCTCCCTGGGATAGAAGAACTCATAGTGGGGAAACCCGAAGATGTAGAGTAGATGAACACGAAGATGTGACAGCACATAGAACAAAATATAGACATAATGAGACAAAGATCAGCTTTCAATTTCTTAGCCATATTAACTCTTTTCAACCTAATCCCCCAACCTATCCAGTAGCCGTACCCAAGAAACTCAACCATACCGCATGGATCTCCACAATTCCCAACCTGATCCCCACTCCCATCTAACTATGCCCATGTCTAACCAAAGTGCCCACAAACCGATCATTCATAAACTCCTGCTCGTATGTCATCGGGAAGATCTTATCAACATAATCATACCAATTGCATCGATGGTCCAACGCATTGAACGTCTTGACGAAGTCCCAGTACTCAGGATACCACCCCGCATTTTCCCAATCTAAGAGTGCAACCACCTTTCCCTCCCTCACAAGGATGTTCCTAGGCGCTAAATCACCATGGGTGAGAACAATTGCGTGATTAGTAAGGAGAGAGTGCTCAGCCATATGCAAAAAGCACTTCGGGACCTGAGGGTAGGCGTCTGAGAGGAGAAACTCGTTGAACTGGGCCTCAGTTTCGAAGGGCCCGCCTTCGAGGTCGTAACGTCGGCTATCGATCGCTTTGCCGTCGTTGAGAGCGCCGATGTAGCGGCCACGGAGAGAGCGCAGCTGGAAGAGCATGTCGTTGACTTGGGCGGCGATGGAGAGTTTGGTGTCTTCTGGGAGGGAGTTCCAGACTTTGTCGAGACGATCGCCCTCCACAAAGTCCATGGTTATGCTAGTGAGTTTGCCGTCGCTGACGGCTTCGTAGACATGGGGCACAGGAATGGTGGTGTGGGATGCGACGTATTTCATGACATCGGCTTCGGAGAGCTTTAGGTTGCGGCCGGATTTGACGACGATTTTGCCGTAGCGGGCTACTTGACGGCCGGAAATTTCGTGGAGAATTATACCTGCATATGTTAGCCGTGATATCTAGGAGGAAATGGTGTGCGGGAATCTTGCCTTCACCAAGCTTCGCATCCAAGCACTTCTTTGGAACAGCGTCAATGTCCTCGTCCTCATCCTCACTAATTCTATCCAGTGTGTTGCGCTCATCTTCAGAATCCGTATACTCGCTGTCATATTCTGAATCGTATTCTTCTGCCACACTGTCATCATCAGAGCCAGAAACCTCATCATTTTCTGGATCGTAATCCTCATCGTCTTCGTCATCCTCGGAATCGCTCAGATCTATGTCCTTGACTTTGAGCACACCGACTACCCCATCCAGAAATGTTGAGACCTTCTTCTGCACACCTTCCTTCGAAGCAGCCCATTCTGGAGTTCTTTCAGCAGACTTATCAGCAGGATGAGAATCAGTTATCGAGTGGATGAGCTTAAGAGTGGTCGGGTCAATGAAAGCGACATTCTTGTGATGATTTTCGATTAGATGTTGGAGTTGGAAAGCAGTGTGAATGGTAGCTACGTTTGGGTTTTCCGCAGAAGGCATGATGCTGGTGACGGAAGACTACGAATTTACGAAAATGGAAATCCGAAATGGATAGTGAAAGAGTAATGAGCGAATATTAATCTATTCGCACTGTAAAGATAAAAGACAAAAGAAATCTGATGATCAGCATTGAAAGGAGAAAGTGTATTTAAATTCTACTCCCCTGTTGGGACTGTTGGATCATGACGATTACTCAGGCCCTTACTTAATCGCAAGCGCTCGCCGCGATGATGGCCGTCGAGGCTCATAATTCTCCGTCGTGTGTCCGCAAGCGCCATTCCTCCAACCGTTTTACAATGAAATTGTGAGGTCGTCTTAGAATCATCCAGATGGGGATTTCACGACTTGACCATCTTGACCATCCTTAAGACCGCATTCTTCTCACAAGAGACCCGCAACTCGTATCATGAAATAATAACCAACCTATTGCGCCAACATGCTAGGTTGCATCTGAGGATATCTGGCCCGGTCGTGGCTGAGGCGGTTATTTGTTGTAAGCATGTCCCTAACCATCGATCATATATAAGAGACTCCAACGAAGACGGGTCTTTTGGGTGTAATGTATGAATGCAATTTTCTCGTCCAGCCACAGCACGATGTGGGGGGGTGAGGGCTAGAAATAGGAGGAAGGCCAGCCATGTGTTTGATGCCTCCTGGCCTCGAATATAAAGACGCCTGGACCCAACTGAAGTGGACACAGATTGAAACACCTAATTTGTACAAGAATCTCCTGCAAGAACAGCGCATCGTATAGCACAGACAAATACACACCGTGTTTGCGGTTCTCCCAACATCCCATCTCTTGATGTGAAGTGATCAACGATGTTGCTGTTGTTGTTGTTGTTGTTGGTCTTTTGAATGAAATTATCTGTCGGTGACGGATGAGGGTAAAGTTGGACGTCCGGAGTTCATAAACGAGAAGCACAAGCCATTGCTCTTACCTAATACGGCAAATTGTGGCACTGTAGACGTAGCGTCATTCTTCACACGTGCGTGCATGAGCATGAATTCAATGCCAAGGCGCTATCCCCGCAATTTTTATAAATCGTGCAACCATTTTTCCTGGAGAAAGGATCCAATCGCACCAGTTTCTTTCACTCGTGATTCCCAAATTTCCTCTTTTGCTTTTCCATCTCGTACCCATTATTAATTGCGTTCATTGTCTTCAGCATGGCGAAAAAATGGCTCTTTCAAGCCTCACATTTTCTGCATTTTTCTTGCTCTTCCCTACACCGAGTTACGTAACAATGAAACGGTTTGCGGATTGGCGGGGAAAGGTATTGGATATTGTCTTGAGCTCTGACGACGTCCTGGAGTCATGGGGAAGAAATGCGTGATTTCGCCCGTTAGCTCGCTATGCGGAGTTTTCTTGTGTTGGCACCATCCAGGTCAGCTCTGACTCCTTCGAGGTGAATCAAGGAGTTATAAGAGACATGAATCTCGGAAATTCTTTGGGGCACTATGAAATGGTGACATCAACGCCGCCAAGCATAAAAGAACCGCCAGACTGCACCTGTTTCATGAAGATACACTTCCGTACTTCACAATCTCTAAAGAGCAAATATGGCTTACACCCGGACTGAACTACCCCAGAATGGATCCACCCGAATCCACCAGCCTGGTCAATCCTCCCTCGAGACACTTCCTGCAGAGATTTTACAGAAGATTCTTCGGAACTTAGAATTGGACTCTGGAAATCGCAGTTCTGGGATTATCCACGGTGAATACTCAGATACTTCTATGTATTGGGAAAATGCTAACTGACTGCAGGTTTCGACCATGGGGACTGTATATACTCGGGCCTGGAGAAACCAACTCTATTCTCATGCCTTCTGACATCACGTGTGCTCTATGTGAACGCATTACCCATCACTTATAGAAGCATAACAATCTCACGGGTATCAACTTTCAACCATATTCTTAGCCAGATCACGAGCAATCCCGTCCTAGGAAGGGCCATCCGTCGTCTCGATCTTTCCGACCTCAAAGTTTCTAGCATAAGTCGAGAATTCTCGAACTCACTCTATGGGATGATTTGTCTTACCCCAATACTCAACGAGATCTACCTTCCACATGACAGGAACCTGAATGGAACCTTGGGCAGGCCTTTACTCCAGGTTTTGCTCACGGGCCTCTCCCACCTGAAAGTACTGGACCTTACGAACTGCACGTCACCAACGTTGGATCATTCTGACGTTTTCATTCACTTTCCGCCGACTGCGGTGCTTCCAATCAAGTCATTATCACTAAATGACTGTCGAGGTGATCCTGCAGCCAAAACATCCTTACTACCGTCTCTGTTTCCTCGCCTTGGGCACGTACAGACCTTGACGCTATCCAAATCCTATGTGACAGCGGAGGTTTTGAATTCGATTCCTTCCAGTGCAAGAATCACACATCTAGCCGTTGATCACTGTCAATTCCTAGAGAGCAAAAATTTCGTTGACTTTCTAATCTCCCATCCGGCCGTGAAGGATACTCTTGAGGTACTTCATGCATGTATGGATTTCGTTGATCTCGACGAAGATTCTATGGCCCACGAAGAACAACTTACAGAACGGTTCCTCCAGAATGTACCAAAAACACTCAGATCTCTTAGACTAGCTGGGCGACCGATAATTTCAACGAGCGTAGCGCACCTCAAGACCCTAACAACGACTGTCGAGGATCTTAGCGTAGGCACCGGCCTTCACATGCGCGACCTGGAGACTTTGTTTCTTGACACCATCGACGATTCATCAGCACGAGATAATCACCAAGCAATACAAGAGGAACCTGAAGTCGACTCAAAATATAAAGCCATTCTCGAGCCCATGGAGCGCGCGATAGCCATCTGCAAATTACGCCAACGATTAACCAACACTCCATTACCTACTCACGCTGCTGGCAAGCCGAGTCTCCGGTACCTAGACATCCGAACTATGGATCTTGTAGAGCAGAGTAAAATTAGATGCTCGGTGCTGCTAGGGGAACACTCAGCTTGTTTGGATGTTATTGCTGTGAGTGATAGGTTGATGGATCGGAGTGGGACGTTGCGCGATATATGCGCGAGTGTTGGGTGGAAAGTCAAGAGAGAAGGAAGGAAATGTCTGTTGATGAGAAGATGAAGTTTTATGACTAATATCATAGCGTTGTTAAGTAGTATATACTTGGTTCTGCATCGGGCAACTGGTTCTGATTTCACAACGACGGGTAATGCATAGCCTGTAGATGGTGGAAGGGCGTTCAAAAGAATTTATTAATCGTAACATAGAGTCATGCTGCACTATCAACTCATCACATAACTTAACCGGGTCTGTTTTTCCATCTCATCTTGTTCCCCTGCCCCTCCTCCCTTTTTTCTTTTCCTGCTTCACTCCTTTCATCTCTCTCCATCCTTTTTCTAATATCCTTCTTTTCGAGCATACTTTCCCCCCGATGTAAAACTTACTACTCTCATCGCAGCACTCTCCCGGAGTATCCTCTAATGTCAGTCTTTAGACGCGGCATGCATCTCCTTGCCCCACCTCACGTGGATGAAGAAAACAAGGTCGGTTAGAAAAAAGTGGAATGGAACCAGCCGAGAGAGTTGGCGTGTTCCCTAAGCATCCACGGCATCATATACCATGCTCTTTCAAAAAATCCAAAATAATCCCAAACGCCTTCGTCGCACCAACATGAAAATTCAAATTATGCCTACAACAAAATCAGCATCTCACATCTCACAAATTCGCGATCGAATAGCAAACTCACCCAGCCTCTAAATCATCCACATACTCAAACCCATTCGTCCCCGTGAATAACCCCCTCGTCGTCGTATTGATCAACCCAACACAGTCTCCCCCACAAGAAGAAACATCATACCTCCCCTGCGCGACCAGCACCGGCGCCTTGATATTGCCAAACTCAATACTACTCGCCAACAGCGTTGGCAGCTCCGCCACCGCAAACGGTTCGCTTGCCACATTGTACGTCCATTCCGCGACACGGTGCTCGAAATGCGGTGATGCGAAGTAAACGTAAGTCTCGGCGTACAAATCAGCAGCAGTGAGGAATCCGGAATCGAGATCACCCCAGCGGCGGGGGTTGTGCGTGTTGGCGACGCGGAAACCGCTGCCGGCGAGGAAGGGACCGAAGAAATTGGTTGTGCCGCTGAAGCCGGTGAGGATGAGCGCGGAGACGTTCATCTGGCTGGCGGCGGCGGCGGAGATGTACGAGCCGTAGCTGTGGCCGATGAGGGCGGTGCGGGTGGTGTTGAAGTAAGTCTTCGAGAAGGAGACGAGTTGGGAGAGGATAGAGACTTCGACTGGGAATTGGGCGTCCTGGGTGGAGTTTACTCTGGGTTGGAGGTTAGATGCTGAACAGACTACACTTGGGCTTGAGTTACAGTGATGGCTTGAGGGACATACTTTGATGAAGAGCCTACGCCAAGTCGGTCGTAGTATAGCACCGAGTAACCGGCCTCAACTGCGGCCTTGACGAAATTGTACTCATCCGAATCGGGAAAGTTTGGATTCCAGTATAGCTTTGATTCGATGATCCCGTGAGTCAAGATCAGGACGGGCCCGCCTGTTCCGCATAACGTGGCTCCGATCTTGTAAGTGCTGTTGATTGCTGTTTCCGTGCTTCCTATGATTGGAATGGGGTCAGATGGGGTGCCGATGGCTTGTGAAGTCAAATTGAAGGTGAGAGATACTGCGTCCCAGTTGTCTTTTATGGTGGTGCTTAGGATGTATCGGGGAACGGAGACGGTGATTGGGATGTCGACGTTTCTACATTGGGATGAGAGGTCTCTTGATAGAATGGGAGAGCTAGGTAAAGCGAGTGCCAGGGCACTGAAGCTCAATAATGCCGCGAAAGAATACATCTCAAGGGAGGGAGGAATAGGGTCTGAAGCAAGAGATTGGTTCGAGGCGAATACTTCTGTATTTGTACGCTTGAGTACTATGGAAGCGTTCCTGGGTACCACGAATATATATACAATGCGATGATATCCACCCATGTCTTTCAGCTCATGCAAACCAATATCAGATCCTCCTACCTGTTGAACGACGATGATTAACAAAAGTCAACAAACTGCGACTACCTGAAGTCACAAATTGACCATGCTTACTCAGCCTTAAGTTCTGACCGATACTGTATGTGGGGCTTTGGAAATATATTGTAATCGATCCGAGTCCAACGCAGATAGGGGCGATGTTTTGGGTTAGAACACAGCAATGAAGACAATGAGCACCTGCCGTATACAGATGCCGATCTCATTATTAACGTGCTTATGTGAATCTAAATGTAATTATTAAGCAGATACCTACTGTTTACTTACTGTAGTAGGTTGAACTCCCTGTCGCTCCACACACATTCTAAGTTCTGACCAATCATGTAATGCAGACTACGTTCTCTTTGTGAACTAATTAGTTAGCAGATGTAAGGTACACAATCAGGAACCACGCTTGTTTATCCTCAAAACCAAGTACAAGGTCTTCGACAGGTTTATCTTCATTGGTTCAAACCCCTCCTATCCTGTACGCAGTTTCGTATCTCCTCCAATAAATCTACTAGTTAAAGTGGTCAAGGTCCTGACATTCATTCTCTTCACCGATATGATCATCATAATATAGTATGCCGTGTCCCGCATCCCAACTATTCTCCGCCGTTGCTATCAGTCTTAAAAACATAGAATATGGACGTTGCATAATTTTAACCATGATCAATTGAACTGCAGTTTCTCCTATCGCATAGTCCTGCTGCACGAACCCTTCGCGGGATCAAGAAGCCTCTCTCCACCGCCCATTGCAACACCCAGTTCTTGAGTTCGTAAAGACAGAGTCTCAAACCACCCATCATCCAAGGGCTATCTTTGCGAGTAGTTTGTACAACATGGTTCGCTCCAACCGCATTTGTTGTAATATCTGAATAACCGCGATTGCACTGGCTGCGACATCCATGGGTATATGTTAGAGAATGGGCGAATTACACTTCAGCCTGGAGATAGGATACGGGCTGCTGTAACCTATACCCTCGGGTAACCGTGTATCTTTCAACACATAGGACGATGTGGGGATCTGAAATGATTGCGGCTCAAAAGGTCTCGCATATCGGTAGAAATTTGTGCGGCAAATATCAGGCTGTCTACGTGCCATCAGAATGTGCCAAGGCCGATTTGGAGCAACCAATAAGCGTCTATAGACTCATGTAGAAGTTGCTGCCTTTTCGTCTTACCCCCCGTAACCAATTGCAGTGTCATTTGACTACGCCGCAAGGATTTGCATTACGTGAAGTAACATATACATGCGCGTTATGGCAAATATTTGGACTGTCCGTCTGCAACCCTACAAAAGCTCAGCGGATGCGGGGTAGCGGTCTGAAGAGTTCATGAATACAACGAGCTATCGCAGGTTGATAAACTGTGGTAGTCAGGCTTTCATTACATAGCACATAGTACATATTAGATATCTTATGCCGTGATGCAATTGATTCTATTGATCAGAAGCCGCCAAAGCTGAAATGTGTGACACCGGCGTTTACAGACTGGTAAATGCAGCGTCGATTCCCCCCGGGTGGAAAAGCGTTTCAAAATCATGAGTCGCAAGGTCAATGTCGAAATTAATATCACGAATTGAAGAGAAATCGAGGTTGTCCCAATCCATTGCGGTATCAAAGCCAGGCAATTCTGGAAGCGTATCCGAGTCTCGAACACCAGTAGAAGTAGAATCCAGGGGCCCATAGATGAGTTTTGAAGAGTTGATTAGGAGACTTGCAGGAGCAGGTCTCGAAATACTCTCCTCAGAGGATACCTTATCAGCGCAACGTTTTTCTAAGATATCTCGGAGGCGCACAAGACCCCGTTTTGCGATGAGACTACTATCGGAGCAGTCTTCGAGAACCTGCAGGCAATCCAGAACCTCCTTCTTTCTTTCATCTAGACGAGGATCGTCCTTGTTGAGGCAGAAGTCCATGACCAAAATAGCGGTAGCTACGAATAAGTGGTGGGTGAGTGGCCACATGCGGATGGGCTGAAAGTTCTGCTCGATGCTTGAATCTTTAAGTATCTTACCAAGCTCGACGACCGAGCGAGAGGCTCGAAGACAGACCATTCTGCTATAAGAGTACCTTGGATCGTAAGTTCCTCGAATGAGATATGGCCTGTGGAGACGGGCTAATCTGGTTTGTAGTCCGAAGTGTCCAGCTGCCCTCTGGAGTCCTAGGAAAGGATATTTCTCCACTAATTCTCTTGATTCAGCCTTACTCTTCGCGTCGAGACGAAATGCAACTGGAATGCTGGACACAATAGCATTTAATCTCTTATCAAAATCCAGAATAGCTTCATACGGTGCTTCATGAATTTCACAGCCGAGAGTGTTTATCGTGTCAACAATTTCGCGGCAGACGATTGCTAGTTTACACCGAAATGAGTAGAATGTCATATCGGTTACAATATCCGGAGGCCTCCCGTAATTGTTAGAGGGGCAAATATCGATGTCGTTGGCGTTGCTCGGATAATCCACGTTCATTTGCTGAGGATGGATGCTGTAGGTTCCGCATTGGGGACCACTCATGAATGATAGCATCCTGTGATTGTGTTAAATATTTCTTTTTTGCACTTCATATCAAACTGACCAATCTGTTGAGGTAATATGCCACCATACTCTACGCTTTGTCTCGAGCTCAACATAATCGATCCTGGTCCCTTCTCGTCGCTTTTTATTGATCGCAGAATCGACTCGATCAACTAGAAAATGAACAAGTTAGTCATTCAACGTCATTACAGGTAAGTCGTGGAGAAAGATTCAAGAATAGTTTGCGGGAACTTTGCTGAGACTAGATGCAGAGCATGCGGAGAGTCCAGCAGGTGTGTGAAGGCCATGAAAGCCTGCGGCGAACGCGGAAGACAGCCTCGTACTTACAAGCAAGTGATCGTGCAGAATGCATGGCCGTCGAAAACAGAACCCTGAACGTGGCTATACCTCCGACATTTGGTAGAAGATGTTGCGCGATTAAGAGAACACTTTGGGTTGTCTCTAGAGTTGGATGTGTAACATAATTCGCAGCACACAGTGCCATTTGTGCTAGTAATGTCCATCGACGAGATATCGCAAGTAACTGTGATTCTTGAAAGTAGGTTGCCAAGGCAAATACCGTAGAAACAAGCGCAAGGATATCGTATTGAGGTTGTTGCTTCCCCTCAATATCATCATATAGTGTGGTAAAGTGGCGCTCAAGTGTAGGGACATGAACAAGGTGATATATCCAGTTGACTTTCTGGATGAAGTAATCCACAAGAGTCCGGGCTTGCTCTCGGGATGGTAGTATTGACAACGTCTTTTCATCAAGTTCTAATCGATGTGTAGGGGCCCAAAGGGACATACAAGAAGTACCGAGCTCTTGGTTTATGACCTCATCTGAAAGAAGGGTATCCTAGTCAGTCAGCATCATTCGGCAACCTATATCCGCTGTCATAGTTACATTGCTTGATATTGGAGGTTTACTGTTCTCAAAGGCGTCTGACTCCAACCAAGACACTGTATTTGCAAGTTTGAGGTCCTCTGCCGAGTTTTCTCCGCGTTCCTTGACTAAGTTCTGTCAGATTATATGACTATATCAGTCATTTAGAGCTGGAATACTGACTAGAAGATATTGGACTTCCAACGTGCGTGGGAAGCACCGCAAAATTCGCATTTCTGCTGAGCAACTCCTCTAACCTGCCCAATCGCTGGCTTAGTTCTTCAATACCGTGGCTACGGCAAGTCAGTCACGCTCTGGCAAGCTCTGCGCACCACTAAAATACCTCTGCAATGATTCAATGGCACCACCATGAGGTGACATGTTGCGTGATGGTTCTAGAAAATATTAGGGACTATTCAGTGTCATCTGGGTACTTTGCTTACCACCCGAAGCCGAGACACAAGAGATCTTCCTCGCTCGACAATTTGAGCACGGGAATACTCGATCGCACTTTTATCATGTCAGCAGTTGAATTATATCATTGTTTGAGTGCAACATTGCTGTGTAAAACTAACCTTGAGTTTCTTAGACCGACAGAATTGGCATGATACTGGATCTTGACGGCGGGGTGCCTTGTTCTTGTGGATATCATCCACGAAATTTGGAGAGCGCTTCATGTTCAGTTTTTGGCGGGCGGAGCAATATCCCTTATACATACAATTGAGGCTTTGATAGGGTCAGTTTCTGCCAAATGATCGGATGCTACTAGAGAATATATTTGGATAGAGGTAAAGATCGCGGGGTCCAAGCGCCATGCGCCATGGAGTGTCCGAGTCTCCGGACCACTTTTCTCCTTACTGCTTACGTTGCTTACGTAGACGACCAATCAAATCTGCTCTCCGCGTCGCGACAAACCTCCAAAGATTTTGCACCACAACTAAGCATCAATTCTATCCTACGCTTGAAGGATTCTCCCCACATCTGTTGACCATGGAGGCTCCGAGAATAATCAACAAAGACCAGGTAGGTGACTGTAAGTATAAGGAGCACTGTGTTTCCCATGGTATGGTAACACAGCACATCAAGGTGGTAGCCCTTTTATTTTCTATCTACTGCACTTGCGATCCTACTCCATTTTCAATTCTTCATCATGCCTCAGTCTCAGCAATTTCACCAGGACCATGGAGTTGTCCCGAATGAGGATAAGCACGAACAGAGCTTGACCTACGATACCCCATCAGGATCGGACTCGGTCGAACCTCCAGTCGAACCTCCCGGGGAGAAACCCTCCACCGCACGATCTGAATTCAAGTAGGTAGACTCTCACTCAAAGCTGCTTTATTTTCTAACGAGGAACAGCACAAAATCAGTTCTAGCGTTAATTGGGTCATTTGCTTTGATGTTCTGCTCGGTAGGGTTCATCAACGCGTTTGGTGTTTTCCAAGAATATTATGCCGTCACGATCCTGTCTGATAAGTCGCCATCTGACATCTCATGGCTTGGATCTTTCAATGTCTTCTGTATGTTTGGTATGACATTTATTGCTGGCTTCCTGACCGATAAATATGGACCTACAGTGTGTTGGCTCGTCTCAACCATTTGTGTATCTACTTGCACTAACATCAATGCAGCCCCTGGTATGTGGTGGTAGCCTGGTAACTCTTTTCGCACTTTTCATGACGTCGCTCTGTAAGGAGTATTGGCAACTCTTCCTTGCGCAAGGATTTTTGCTCGGAATTGGGATTGCTTTCATTGTCCTACCTGGGTTCACCACGCCAGCACAGTACTTTTCTAAGAATCGAGGCATGGCATTGGGAATAGTCATATCTGGCTCGTCGCTCGGAGGTGTCATTTGGCCCATCGCACTGCACAACTTGCTCACGGAGGTTGGGTTCGGGTGGGCCGTCCGGATCGCAGCTTTTATTCAACTTCCTCTTCTGGTCATCGGGTGTGTCTTTACCAGGCGGCCCGTGGGACTGATGGGCCATGCAAAAGGCAAAGCTGACTTCTCCTGTATGAAGAATCCAATTCTCATACTCTTGTCTGCGGGATTGTTCCTTCTCTACCTCGGTCTATTTACTCCTTTCTTCTTTGTGACAAGTTGGACAGAGTCTCTCGGCCTGGACAGCGATTTCGCGTTCTACACTATTAGTATTATCAACGGTGCTAGCTTATTTGGGCGGATTCTTCCAGGGATTCTGGCTGATCGTGTTGGTCCGTATAACATTGCCATCTTGGCGGCAATTACATCCGGATTGACTTGCACATGTTTGACAAAAGCTACTACTGTTGCGGGAATATCCATTTTTTCCCTAGCTTATGGATTCACATCTGGGGTAAGTAATATAACCCATGCTATTCTCGCTCGTTATCGAAAATTTGTATACTAAACTCAAGTTAGGCTATCATAAGTCTTCAAGGGGTATGCGCATCAAAGTTGGTACCTCCGAGTCAATTTGGTGTCGCTATGGGATCAGTCATGACGTTTATTTCGGTCGCGTAAGTTCCTCAGTTCTCTCTCTACCAATTCATGGGCCAACTTCAATTGTCAAGTCGGATCATAGTTACATGATCCAACGACCATAAATATTTGGCTTTTCAATATCAAGCGCTTGGGAAGGTACTCTTCAAGCAGAGATCTCAAGACTTGGATCTGTAATCCAATCAGATTTGAACTTGGCTCATGAATGAATAATTGTATTGTCTTGTGCTCCTTGCGAACCTTTACTAATAAGAACAGTGGACTCGTAGGATCACCTATTAATGGACAAATCCTAAATGTGTACGGCTACCTGGGAATCTCTCTATTCTCAGGCCTTGCGATGATAATGGGCGGGTTAATAATTGTCGCCGCACGACTCAAGCTAGAAGCAAAATTGCTAGCAAAAGCTTAATAAGCTCAATTGGCAGGATGCAAGTAATTTCTTTCCTTCCCAGCACGGCTAGAAAGGTTCGGCACGTTTCTTAATAAGCACGTTGTATTGCTACTTAGAGGTTATTTAAGGTGTTGCGGCTGAGTAGGGTCGATAGCGGAAGGATTTGCTGATGCAGATCATTGCATTTTCAGACTCGATTTTGAAGAGTTGAATGGGCATATTTGTCTGCTCATTAGATTTTTATTTGTCTGCTCATTAGATTTCATGTACAAAAAGAACTCACCGCTCACAATCCGATGTATAAAAAAATTATCTCGTACACTCTTTTGCTTCTCCAGATTCTCATTTGACAATTCCTCATTCATTTTCAGTCATTCTTTCAACCATGAAATTCCCCACCACTCTCTTTTTGGCCCTCTTCCCTCTCATCACCTCCGCCAAACCCCTCGTTTCCTTCTGCGCCGCCGCCGCAAACCCATCACTATCCGTCCTCGGCACCCGCAACCTTGAAGCCGCCCGCGATGTCCGCCCATCGGAAAACACCGCCGACCTGTCCATCACTCTCGGCAACGACCCCTTCGGCACGCCCGCACTCCACTACCACCGCATCGCAGGCGATATCCGCGCCGAGTACCATGTTTTGAATGGAAAAACTGAGGCTAATAAAACTTACTATATTGGATATTCGTTCATGTTGGGAGAAATCGAGAAGAGCTTGATGATCTGGCAATTGTAGGCTTCCCTGATCCTAGAATTTTTTTTAATTTTTTTTTTATTTTTATTTTTTATTTTTTATTTTTTTTCATTTTCATGTTCATTTTCATGTTCATTTTTGCATTTTTGTCGACCAATAATATACTAATCACCTTACCTTACAGCAAAGAATTCCTCGCCAACAATGCCCAACTAGGAGGTGCCAATATCCCGCTTGCACTCGAAGTCACGGGTGCAGGGGCGCTGGAATTCCAATACCAGGCCAATTCTACCGCTCACCGAGTCGCGCAATGGACGTCTCCTGTGCTCAGCAAGAATACGAAGTACACGGTTGGCATCGCAATCAGCACGGGGAAGCCGACCGGATGGGTGGAGCTCTGGTGGGGTGGCGAGCAAGTTGCCTTCGCGACGACGGGAACGAAGAGGTTGCTGGATGTGGTGACGTTTCCGGGGAGGAGCGATCCGAAGTTTGGAGCGTATAGAGGGGAGGCGGTGGGGATTGATACTTGGGTTTATGATATTGTTGTTGGTGAGGAGTGGGATGATGTGAAGGGCGTTGTTGTTGGGGATAGTTGTGAGTGAGTAGGCCCTTTGGATGCCAGTAAAGGGCGGGCGGTACATAGTTCTGGGATGTGTTAATGAGTCTACGATGTAAGGTTATGGCTTTCTGGACTGCCGGCGTGGAATAATGTCATTTTTGGATTTGGAATGCAAGTACTGTACCAAAGATACTATAGAGCAGTCCATATCGAAGATTTCCATACGGCGATTAGTTTCGGCAAGAGAGATCATCCACAGCACGTGAAATATTACTCGTACAATCCATCAATCAGACTAACATAATTTTATCAATACCCCAAGAACACAAAGGTCGCAATTAACCTTACTAAGCAGTGAATCCATGCGCCAAGGCAAATTATCAGGGGGATGTTAAAAGTAGTACAGACGAGCGCTGCAAAGATATTCTCGCCGCTCGGATATTTTGGGTGGAGAGTTTCAGGAGAGGAGCGGGGCGGGGTGGGAACGGGCTATGTGAAAGTGAGGCGAGACAAAGGGAAACAACGATAACTTATGGGATGGAGTATGTCATCCCATATGGCTTATACTGTCTGTGTAGTGTCTGTGTAGTGGGATGTGAATCCGTTTGTTTCTGGTCTGGCTAAAGAAAAACATTGCAAAACCGCCAAAGGAGCGGCACGTGCGATGGACACTTGCCCTGCTGTAATTATCATTGTCGCGGCCGCACGACACAGATCCAGCTTGGACCCACTTCCATTTCGCCGATTTCGGCCCGCACCACACAAACCGCTCGTCCGTCTGCCGAAACGGGAACTTCCTTGCATACTGGAGTGATCAGCATACGCTCAAACACACCTCTTTTCAGACGATCACCTTCTCGCCATCATCGTCCTGCTTGGTATTGCAACGAAATGCAAACAAGCCTTTCTGATGAACGGCAGACTTGGGCAAATGTCTGAGCGACTGTTTGAACGTCCGAGTCGCGACACATCTGAACTTCAAGACGTCTGGTGTTGGGGATGAAAGATGGGATGGAGATTAAGTATAAGTAGGTGAGGTCTTGTAAGTATTTGCCCATTCACCTTCATCATTCACACTCCATTCCTTCTTCCATATCTCGACTGCAGTTTTTGCTATTCGTCTTTATTGTACTCAATTCAATCGACCGGTTTCGATCTCACTATCATTTCAGCATTTGATACTTCATCTCACATACATAATCACTCTCAATATGCGTTTCTCAGCAGTCATCATCGCTCTCCTTCCTTTTGCACTTGCTGCACCGGTATGATATACCTTTCTTTTGCACAAGTTACTGTTTCGGTACGGATACTAATGTTTTATCTAGGTCACACAGCGAGGTCTGACTGATCTTCTCAGTGGTGCTACGGGTGGTGCTACGGGTGGTGCTGGCGCGACAGGAGGATTGGTGAGTTTTCCTGCTTTTCGACTATTCTGCGGCGGGTGTTAACGACTTAATCAAGAGCTCACTCCTAGGAGGAGTCACAGGAGGAGCCGGCGGGGCCACTGGGGGACTAGTAAGTACTCCTCCCATTTCACGCTAGACATAATTGTTGACATTCATCCAAGGACACACTACTCGGGGGTCTCACGGGCGGAGCAGCCACTGGAGGAGCAGCCACTGGAGGAGCCAGTACAACTGCGACTGGAGCAACGGGTGGAGCAGCCGGAGGTGATCTATTGTCTGGCTTGACAGCCTTGACAGGTTAGATGTCGAGTATGGAGAGGAATTGCCCGATGGTGGAGAGTTCAAGCTTCTGTGAAGTGCTGATATTACTTTCAACTTATATCCAGATCGTAAAGGAAGAGTAGATAATCCTTCGACTGAATACTAAACTTATTATGGTGTTGTTCAAACAAGAAATCAAGGATCGATATATCTGTATTCCCAGTGAATGTTTATTGGTGATTCAAGTAAAGAGACAGCCCAACTTTGAATAAGGCGAGAAACGCCAGCTTTCTGCGATTGTATGCATGGAGACCAGCTCCATCAACAAGAGCCGCGCCTCTGTCTGGACGCTAACGTCGGTGCTTTCTCCAATTACAGCGAGAAATTAAGATTTTCCTCGATAACTCAATAAGGTGAGGTGGTTAATATTTTCTCAATTTTGAATGCAAAAGGCAGCGTCTTCAGCAGCTCAAGAGATTTGAGACGTTATTCCTGCACTTACTTGCTGAATTCCCATTCGTCAGGAAGTCCAGGCAAGCAAGCAATATAGAGCTCCAACTCGGCCATGTTGCCGAGCTTTTGCCCCGAATTCAATCTGAAATCAATCGTCGCCCAATGATTTGATATGCCCGATTTCGAGATGGTTTCGAGCCCGTATACGTCACTGTAAGATTTACGGGAGGAGGGAGGAGGGAGGAGGGAGGAGTTAGGAATGAAAAATTCTTCTTGCCTTTGGCTTGCTCTTGTCTGAAGCTGCTATGAATCCTCTTACTATTCTCGTGCCGTGGGTCAGTCATCAGCGACGACCATGGATGTCTCACGAATGGTTTTGTCTTTTGTTTCGGTTCTACCACTTTACCTAAGTTTTCAAACAAGCGCTACAATATATTGCACTCGTGATCAATGTACATTAAGCAACGTACAGTACAGGGCAAACTTTGTTCAAAAAGCGCTTTTCAATCTTTTCTGCTTCCATTAGAGACAAACCCTGGATATCTTGCCCTCAACCTACAGCCACTAATATGGACTGTCCCCGTGGATCACCACATGAGACTATGAATTATAAAGTGAGCCCTAGTTCTGCATCTTAAAGTTATATTGATGAAGATCTTCTCTAGCATCCAAGGCGGTTCGTATCACGCCATAACGTGACCCGATGTGTGGTAGCCAAGGACAGGAAACAACAGCTTCCATTGGATAGAAAAGTCGCGTCCAGATATTGATTTTTGCATAGTGGGAAAGCAACTCGGCAGAACCGGAATATTCTATGTATGGTAGGGCTGTAGGGCTAGTCTAAAAGTTACGCTAAAGCTTAAATGCCCAGAGGACTTGCGTCTGGCCGTTGACTATTGCGCCTGTCCGAATAATCTGCTGACCACATGATTCTTTTCCTTTCGATTTAGTTGCTGTGAAAACTCCAAAAGTGACGCTTATATTTGGTTTCATAGTTGCCATGGGCGATGGGGAGAGTCTGGACTTTGACGAGAATATTATGGCCCCTTCATCTGGTTCATCCATGATCCATTCAGGTAGCTGCGATCGTCTAGACCTAGTACTTGTGTTTCTTGGGCCTATGGGTTGCTAGGTGTTGCCTTCTTCAGGACCGACCGACGGGTAAACAACATCCTGCTCCATTCTCATCTCAATCATTCTCATTGTCTTTGAGAATCTGAGTAAATCAGCACCTCTGATTTGCTCAATCATTCTCATTAATGGCTACTACGTTCGAGACTTGTAAAACTCCGAAAGTGACGCCACTTCTGAAGAAGTGACAATTTGGGTTTATGTATTCCACAAGACTACTCATCGCGCTGTTTGGGAGACTCTAGACATTTCCAACCACGTCGTCATCGGGTCTGGCCCATCTCAGTCATATCAATTGCAAAACTTTACAGTCAACGGGGTCAAAATAGCTCTAGTTCTAGAATCTGGTGCAATGGCTACCATAATACTTATCTGGTTGCGGTTTCTAATTAGCTTTGGGAGCCAACAGCTATCTCAACCTTGGCTTGGAGTTAGTAAGTGGGAACCACAACAATTTTCCAACTCAGGGATTTTTCGCAACCTCAGGAAGCTGCAGTCATTTCTATAAGAACCTGTTCTTCCCCTGTCCTCTCGTCTCTTCCGATCACATCCATTCTCAACATAACACATTCGCTTCAATTCTGTGGTTCCATATTGGAACCCATACCATACTACCGACAAGATGCATCCATCCAGCTGCATCCGGATCTTCATCAGCCTTGTATTGGCATTCTCTACTTGTCTTGCAGCAACTGAGCATCCGACGCCTGTCACCCTTTCCACAGTCACCGTCCCTCACACTAAACTCCCCACTCCAACATCTAATTTATTATTGGCTCGCAATGTATCATCAGATACATTGCAAGCCAATGATGCAAAGACAACTAAATCAGTCCACATAGATGCTACCACTGCCAACCAATCCACAACATCGACTTCAGCCGACCGCAGCCCCCGATCACGACAGGAAATTGTCAAGGAAGCTGCGCAATCATTCGCCATGACACCTGAAAACCTCGCCGCCTCTGACTACATGACCGCCTTCCAAGCTTGGGAGAATGAGGAGTTGAACAAGACGGAGGCAAGAAGTCTCGCTTCTCGATATGCGGCTCAGATGTGGGGGGAAACTGAATGGTTCTGCGATCCTGACAATGGCTGTCCCAACAAGCCCTCACCAGCAGTAATCCTTGACTACGTTGAAGCTCATTTCCCTGATTTGACACGGGATGAACGATTGGTGAAGGCCAAGCAGGTCTACTTCGCTGGCATGAACTTCTGGGCAATGAGTCGAGTACTCAGCAACGTGAACGTGAGTACTCATCCTATACTTTTATACTTATACTAACGACTGAGAAGCGTGCGTTGGATCGCACAAAGTCATCTCTTGTCGCAAGAGTTGATTCGATCATTCTAGACTTCACTCGGCAAGAGGAAGTTAAGTCTATTGTTCAATGCAAAATCCGGATGTACCTATTCGAACTCATGTGGCAAGTGGTCACCATAGCATTAGATCTAGGCTTGAAACAACTAGCTCCGGTCGATGTCAAATCATTTGCTGTGGGAAAGATGGTGGACGGGGTGAACAAGCTAGCAGTAGTCACAGAAACTGCAGACTGGAAGTTTGGTAATGCTATCCCCTCTGAAAGAATGGGTCCAAACTTCTATCTTTCCTTCCTCAAGCAACACACGCAGACTTTAGCAGAAGAATGGGCACCTTTCAGAGAATCTCAAAAGTATGGTCCACAACAAATGAGCAAGGATTTCCTCAAACTCAATATCCCGTACACTCCAGGTGGATTCTGTGGAGACTTGGATGGTACAGCTGGAACTGGGGGCAACAATCTTTGGCGCATGGCTGAAATGCGAAGTCATGTGGTGGATATTTTCGACGCCTACGCCAAAATTGTTACTAGTTTTCACCACTGCCTCAATGGGCAAGATGACTGCGCACGAATGAGGATTTCTTCTTGGATGGTGAACACCGACTGGGAGAAGACAGTTGAGCAGCTGGATCATGCTGATCCAGCAACACAAGCCTCGTAAGTGATCGTCAAAACTAGGTATGGAGTCACTGCTAAAAAATCTATAGTTCATGGACGCAATCGCTCTCGGGATATTTAATCAGTGCTGCTTGGGCTTCCAACAAGTGCTACTTGAAATGCGATCCAGATGTTGATCCGGAGGAAGCCATCGAGAAATGCAACGATGAAGAGTACAAGGACATTCGATTCTGCCCTGCAGAAGAGCCCAAGACACTCTGCCAAGCCAACTGCTGGACCATGCTCAAGAACCAAAACCACGAACGAAAACTCTGGGGCAAGAATACTCTCGGCAAGTACGGTCTTGACATGGATATCGTCAAGAATAACTCCTGGAAGCACTACCAAATGTACAAGAACGACTTCGGGCTTCTGCCCCTGAGCTACGACAACTCCTCAGCTTTACTGAACCTTGGTGATGATGGTGTCACTCTCAGTGTCTCTTACAACAAGGCAAACAAGATTGCTGACAAGCTTTCGGGGTCAAGGGACTTCCCTTGCTTCAGTGGCGACTGGACTGGATCCGAGACTCAGGCTTTCATGGATCGTCTATCTATGGGTATCAACTCGACTGACTGGGGCTCCAACGGCAAGATGAGAGCTTTCAACACTCTGCAGAAGATCTGCCCGAGGGTAAGTGACCCAACCCTTCCCCTACAAAGAACCAACGGTACTAACCCACACTCTAGAAAGCCTGGGACATGATGCCCTTCACCCGGTACCTCAACATGATGTGCGGACATGCTCTCCTCTGGCCCAGCAAATCCGCCTACGACGGCCTTGTACACCGCCGGCGGCTTCACCCGGATCTCGAAGGCGTCAATACCCCCATCTGCGCCTCTCTCTACGCCAGAGCTCATGATATCCACAATGAAACGCAAGCCAACTATGAGTTCTGCACCGCCGGCTGGGACGAATATAACACCATCGCGTCGCACGAGCGCTGGTGGATCTACGCTGGTGGTGGAATGATGGAGTCGCATCCCCAGGCTTGCAAATGGTGGGTGGCGAAGTTGGGGACGGATGAGAAGGCGGAGTTAGAGGCGGTGGCAGCGTTAAGAAGTAATGGGAATGGTACAGAGACGCCGGATGATATTGATAGGGATGCGGATGTGGGGACAAAGCTTCCGGAGCAGGTGGAAGCGGAGATGCAGGATAAGGTGTTCAAGCCGTTTGAGGAGGTGAGGGATGGAGGGGAGAAGACAAAGGATATTGAGACGTTGTTGGAGGAGTTACAGGGTATTGCGGAAGATGTGGAGCGTGAGGAACCGCCTGTGGACCAGGTGGCTGAGAAGGAGGGGAGAAAGGAGAAGGAAGAGAAAGAAAGCAAAGAGTAGAATGTTCCAAATTCTTCCCCTCCCTCTTCGTCTTCGTCTTTTTCTTTTTCTTTTTTAAAATGTAGACAGATGAGATAATGTGCTTTTTCGACGGCCGGCGGACACTTGTTGTGTGTGTTTCTCGACGAGGGAAGGAAGCTGCGCTGGAAGTTTGATGTATGATTATGATTTGCTCTGATGAATAGTTAGTTAGTTAGTTAGCAATTCCAATCCAATCTAATCTGCAAAAGATGGGTGGGTTTCTTTGCTTTCATGAATGAGTGAATGAGTGAATGAGTGAATAAATATGATCGATCGATGGATCGATCTATGGCAGTTTCGATCGAAAAGTGAATCGAGTCGTCGTGGTTCCTGCCTGTTTTTAATAAACGTCGATTGTACTGTATTGCATTCTCATTCCTAAGTTCGAATAATGGTTGGAGAAGAAGAAAAAATGCACTGCACCATTGATGATGGAATTCTGAATGCGTTTTGTTGGATAGCAATCACAATCAATACTGTAATCTCGTCGCATGGCTTTTCGAGCACACGGCAAAAACTACTTGGCAAGCCATTGTATTTATGTATCTGTATCTCCACTGTGTATGTACTTACTTACTTAGCCCTCCCCTCCCCTCCAAATCAAGCCCCAAAATCAACCATGACAGCGCCCGAGTCCTCTACCGGTACGACCAGCTTTCCACCCGTTACACGAACCGTCTTCCCGACTGTGACGTTTGTCAGGCGGACTGGCAACCCGTTGTTCAGTTCGTAGTTGTACGAATACCCGTCATACGTAATCCCAGTGATTGCGTCACTTCCGTTCGCGTGAAGCGCTCTGAGCGTCGCTACGCTTGGTAGTGCTTCTGCTCCGTTGCTGGATTGGGATGTTGCGGACGAGGGAATGGTGATGGTGAAATTTCTCACTGGACGAGCGACGGGGTTGAGGATGGAAGATGTTCCGTTGATGGTGTAGTTGTATTGATGCATGTTAATGACCATGATACGTTTGAGTGTAGAGTTGACGTAAGCGGCGTAGGCGGATTCGAAGGGTGAGGTGAGTGGGATATTCGATATAGTCGTCGTGGTGTTAGGAGCGCTAAGGTTGGAGAGGAATGCGGCGGTGGCTAGATTGCCGTAGTAGGGAGCTTTGGTACCTTTCGGTGCTTGAAGCGTAGTTTCTGGCTGCCATGCGCCGTAGCGGTATGAGAGGCCGGTATGGAAGCTGGAGCGGGGTTAACTTTCTGAAAGACTGTGTGGGATAGGTAGATCAAAACACATACTGTATGCGACGTATATTTTTGCTTGCACTGTAAAGGGCGAAATCGATGTTCCACTGTTAGAGAGTGTTTGTAAGAATGGCATTCAACTTTTGGAGATGATCAGGTGACTTACAAGAGCGGCACCGTAAGCATTGGATAGACCGGGTGCACCTTCATTATACAAGGAATTGGTTTCACCTAGAATAAATGGTATTCCATTCAAATTGAGGGCACTTGCGACTTTTAGCTGAGTGGCTACAGAGTTCACTGTTTGAGTGTGGTTCATGAGTGTCCCTTGTAATGTTACTCCTGGTTGAGTGGCTCCACCGACGTAACTTTGATTGCAAGTCAGTTTGGATTATTTATAGCAGAAACAGGAGATTTACTTATGGGACGAAAATAGCTCAATGTCTTTATCGACATCCAGTCCATCATTCCACGCCGTAACGGGGTTTAGGTGGTTGCTGGCGCCAGCAAATGATGGAGCCATGAATCCATATGATGCCAAATCAGGGCAAGCCGAGGAAACGCCGGCCTTTATTGTACGGCTGCCGTTCAGCCATTGACTTACGTACGTTGCTTCATTCCATGTCGAAGGTCGTACTGACCCTTGAGCAGATGTAGAGTATAGGTCTGGTTCGTTTCCATATTCCCACACCAGCAGTTTTCCGCCCTCCAAAGCTTTGCATGCCAATGGGATGGTGTCAAGCAGCGTCTTCCACCCAGCAGAATTGTTCGCACCTAGCCCAAGATTGAACCCGTGTGAGTATTTGAAACCGGGCCAGGTATTGTAAGACTCGAAAAATGATGGTCCAATGTACACAGTAGTTGGATAATCCACCGATTTGGCAGGGTCGATCGTGCCGTTGACTGCATAGGGAAGACTAGCATTATAAAGAGCGTAATCTTGGGTGTTTCCTCCGACTCGGATATGTGGTTTCGCCCCTTGAAAATTGCCAAGGTTGTTAAGCAGATTATACGAAAATGTATTTGGATTCGAATTATTTCCTGATCATGTGAGCATCTATCCACTATACGATGTGTTCTCAAGCCTTCATACCAGCGAAGTTTGGGAAATAGGCAAACTCGATTGAGTAACTTATGAAAGCCGGAAGAGGGGAACCAGCACTTGCCGGAGCTGCACTAGTGACGGTGAAATTGCTTTGAGCGTAAACTGCCTGCATCAGACCGGCTAGAAGCCCAAAGCTGACCCTTTGAATCATGGCTTGAATTACTGATGGTCTCCTGATTTATGCTCAAAAGATATAGTGGACTGTATAGAAGGTGGAAGAAAAGGGGGGTAAAGAAAAGAAAGGACTCAGGAAAATGGGAGATTCCCAGCTTAAGTAACTACGAGATATATTAATCCGTACCTTGCAGATCAATCCTGTCAACAGCCTCGAGCTGAATTCCTCATTGCCACGGAAATGAAGCTGCATGTTGATGCGTTGTATTCGCAATAATCATACCGACGTAGAAAGCACGACCAATGGAAGAAGAGAGGTTCAGTATGTCAGTATGTTAGCGTGTACCCCTCATCCCCTCATCGGAACATGACTGATGCGGGGAGTTCGGGGCATATTGTGAACTAGGCGTAATAGAGAGACATTCGCCGCGGGGAAACTCTGTAGTCGTTGCTTCAAGCATTCAACCCCACCGGGTAGCCGTTGCTTCAAGCATCCAACCCCACCGGATGAATGATGCAGGAAGGGCGAGGCAAAATAGTATATCCGTAACTCGATAACACTCCCATGTCGTTCGTCGTTGATTCGGGTGATAGTATTAGGTAAGTTGCTCTGCTCAGGATGAAGCTTTTTGGAGATTTTCTCTTGTTTCTCGCCTATGAAAATGAAACCATTCCCGTTGGAGCGATCATGTGGAGCTCATTGCCTAAAGAGGCTAGCTCCCAACCTGCCCCGCTGCTTATCAGCCAAACAGGCACAAGGTTGTGAAATTATCGCAAATCCTTGCATCTTGGATGTAAAGTCGACGTCAACGGCGTATGCAAACACACTCCGTAACTCCAGAACCATTTTCGTCGCAAGTCGCTGTCTGATGATCCCCAATTCCAAATCTCTCCTATTAGTCCTGCTGTTCCCGGCTTTCTAACCTTTCTTGAGGTCACCAGAGCCAATTGTTATGGTGACACAATCCTTGAATTACTAAAGTAAAACGCCCAGCCCTGTTCTCCTCGTCATCATGAACAAGCTTATAAGATCAACTGTGGCTGCTGCACGAACATCCCCCAGATCTCGATTTCAGCCTTTCACTCTACCAATTCTTCAGTCTCGAAGAGCTTCCAATATGCCTCACACTGTACCGAAACTCAATGATCCGAGTCTGTTGAAGTTGGACGTCGCGTATGTAAATGGAGAATGGGTAAAGGCAGCTTCAGGAAAGACATTTGAGATTTATGGTAGGATCTCCGAGGC
This sequence comes from Clarireedia aff. paspali H2, assembly GCA_026770245.1. Taxonomy (NCBI): domain Eukaryota; kingdom Fungi; phylum Ascomycota; class Leotiomycetes; order Helotiales; family Rutstroemiaceae; genus Clarireedia; species Clarireedia aff. paspali H2. The sequence goes on along the minus strand of JAJCXA010000096.1, from coordinate 67,203 downwards.
TCCGGGTTCGAGGTATTGAACAGTTTCTGACTCGTATCATCTTGGCACAGATCCCTCGACTGGAAAGCTGGTGGGAACGGCACCCGAATTCGATACCACAGACACTCAGAAAGCTATCGATGCTGCAGCCGCAGCATTTCCATTATTTAAGACTAAGACCGGACGTGAACGTTCTAAGCTGCTGCGAAAATGGTACGATCTAATAGTATGCTAGACCCTGGCCGTAGCAATAAACGCCGCGCATTGACTAATTGCTTGTAGATTGAAAACAGCGACGATATTGCCAAACTTATAACATGGGAGAACGGAAAGCCTTTCGCAGATGCAAAAGGAGAGGCTGCGTACGCAGCAAGTTATGTTGAGTGGTTCAGTGAGGAGGCACCGCGCATCTATGGAGATACAATCCCGTCATCCAACGCAGGAAACCGTGTGGTGACGATGAAAGAGCCTGTTGGAGTCTGTGGACTCATTACCCCGTATGTCCATTTTGAGCGGACAAGCACAAATATTCTCGCGCTAATAATTTCATAGATGGAATTTTCCTGCCGCGATGATCACACGGAAGATTGCCCCCGCACTTGCAGCTGGCTGCACAGTTGTCGCAAAATCTCCAGGAGAAACGCCATTCACATCTCTGGCATTGGCAGAGCTGGCACATAGAGCTGGCATTCCGAAGGGTGTTATAAACATGTTCAGTTCATCGGAAAACATGATCAAAGTTGGCGAACTTCTCACAACTTCACCTACAATCAAGAAGGTTTCCTTTACTGGATCGACCGGAGTAGGTAAAATATTGATGAAGCAGTCCTCCTCTACATTAAAGAAGTTGTCGCTAGAACTTGGCGGCAATGCTCCGTTCATCGTGTTTGATGATGCAGACCTTGAGCTAGCAGTTACTGGGGCTATTGCAAGCAAGTTCCGCTCATCCGGTCAAACGTGTGTTTGCGCAAATCGAATCTTCGTTCAATCCGGAATTTATGATGAATTTGCACAAAAGTTTGCTGCAAAGGTCAAGGATTTCAAAGTTGGAGGTGGCTTCACAGAAGGCACTACTCACGGCCCCGTCATCCACTCACGAGCCATCGACAAGGTCGAGGCACATGTCAAAGATGCGGAAAAGAAAGGTGGAAAGGTTATCCAAGGTGGACAGAAGATGCCTGAACTCGGTTCCAACTTCTTCCAGCCGACCGTCATTACTGGTGTAACAACCGAGATGGCAATTGCGAATGAAGAGACTTTTGGTCCAGTCGCTGGTCTACTCAAGTTCAACACCGAAGAAGAAGTTGTTAAGATTGCGAACTCAGCCGATGTTGGTTTGGCAGGATATTTCTTCTCCAAAGACGTTCAGAGAATCTACAGAGTCGCAGAGGCTCTTGAAGTCGGTATGGTTGGTGTTAATACTGGAATGATTAGTGATGCAGCGTCTCCATTCGGCGGTGTAAAGGAATCAGGATTTGGACGGGAGGGAAGCAAATATGGAGTTGCTGAATACCAAACGATCAAGACAATCACATACGGTGGCATGGGCCAGCCATTGCAGAATTAGAAACCGAAATGGGGAGAAGTAGGGTTTCACTACAGAATACCAATTCGGGCACGCTTTCATGTCAATATATCATATTGTATGAGCTATGAATGCTTAAGTTTTGCGTTCAACCAGATTAGTTTTGACTTTTCGCTAGGTTACTTGCTGCGATTATCGTTTGTTTTAAGTGATCACAAAGTTATACAGTATCGTCAAATCGGAGTTGAATTGCTACCCATTTTCTTTGGTCTTAACAAAAGAACCGTGCCACATGTTGCGGGACAACGCATATTCTATGGATGCATCAGCGTTCAATTATCGTCTGCTTTGGCATCACCAAGTATCCTAGCCAACCCTCACCGCGTTTGTGCATATTCACCCAACAGATCAAAATAACATTCCTCGTCCGTAACATAGCGTCACCCCATAAATCTACCCCGCATCAGCCCCTCCGTCGCGATAACACCAGCACAAGATTTTAAGTCAAATTGATCAAACGTCCTGGATATCCCTCGGTTCTTAACATCTTCAATTTCCAATCTCGTGAAGTATAACTCGAAGTTCATCTGTACCGCGTCGAGTGATTGCTGTCTATGTTTCGCAATATTGATTACCCCGCTTCCTGAGCGAGGACTATCTTTGATGTTTGTAAGCCGTGGTTGGAGACTCTATATCGCCTATCGATATTATTTGAGACATTATGTGTTCTCCTGAACTTTAAGGAATATCACAGAGCAGCAACAAATAACATGCGATAGGGAACGTTTTGATGAAGGAAAAGAAAGCACTTTGCTCTAGTCACTATAAATCCCACCGCTAACCTTGAGTGCTATTTGTGCCATGTCTTGTTGTGCTCTTTTCATCGCGACTGTGACTGCGACGGCCACTACGAGTATCTTTCTTCTCGATATCCTCACCGACCATTTTCTTGATATTGCTCTTGCAGGCTGCAATGTCCCTTTCTAACTTCTCTTTTTATGCCCCTCTCGCATCTTTCAATTTACTATTCTTATTATGTTTGTTGAGAAGAACACTGAGGACATCCTTCGCTAACTCCAAAGTCTCTGTCTGCCGATGGTTACTTTCCTCCTTCGCTTCCCCGAGACTTATTACAAAAAGCATCATGATGAGCACATTCTGTGAGATTTAACATGATAATCGGGTAACCTACGACTTATCAGATGGCTTACATTCAACGTTGCTTTTTCCGAAGGGTCTGCTGCAAGCTCCATAAGTCAATCCCCTGCGATGCCTATCAATGATCTAAAATCATATATCTCACGTAGTTTGAATAGCTTAGGAACCCTCAATGATGGATCCACTTTCTGCACAGAGAGTTTATTGTCGGTTTTCATGAAGCGGAAGGTATCAGTTAGATCTGTCCCCTTGGACCACAAAATGAAATCGAGATCAGCTGTAACGCACCAGTAGACTGTGATTTTCTTAGCTAAGTTGCTTTCTTGACTGCTAGCACTTTTCTCAGTACTAGAATCATAGCACCCGCCTGATGGCCCTGATCTTCTTTTTCCGTTTGTGCCAGGCATTTTGAAATGGTAAATAAGTAATTTAAATGTGCTTTTTATGTTAACAAAAGCTCAAAGTAACCCCTCAAGCACATATGCGATGTCTATTTATCCCAAAGTTCTCATCAAGTTCCAGGGTTGGCTTCCAATATCTGTCCAGAGGTCTATTGTTTGTAACCATAATTTATCTTTTAGGTGTCTTTCATGAGCCGCTAGCCCATTGAAAGTCCATTATATTGGTTGGAAGAAAAACTTATGTCAAGATGAAAGAATGTAAATCGAGTCATTGATAGCTGTTTTTTATTCTACCTGCAAATGTTTAGTTTTTACAGTTCTGTATCCGTGCTCATACGATTAAGTATCTTGCTTTGTGATTGAATATTTGAATTGGTATTAAATGTCTCTACTGGAATAATGCGACATCCTTCGCCACAAATCGACAATCTAGCCATTGTCTCCTGTATACTGTAAGTGATCGAAGTGAGAGTACGTGCATCCCAATAGCACGTGTAGAGGGAGACCCAGGGAGTAGTCACATGGCACTACACCAATCAGTCAAAAGAGAGGTAAAACAGTCGATAAATTGTAAATCTAAGTGGGAATCAGCCTCATTATACTACTACACAACCTTAGCTAAAAGAGAGATCTGCACGTGCTTTCACGTGCCCTACAATACACCATGCCCTAACGTCTTCCTCTAAATCTTGACCATTTACTTCGCGACTCAATTTGATGACCTTGACCTCTACCTGAATTGTAACTATTTTCCACTCTAGACACACTTCTGCTGCTGCTCCTAGGCTTTTTCTTTTTTCTCCGGCCTATTTTCTCTAATTTGTAGATCTTTCCATCTAGGTATATTGCCTTTTTCATCAATTTTTTCGATCTGCTGTCATCCCTGTACTTGGGGTCTTGTGCTGCCATAGATGCATCCTCTTCAACCAATCTCCTATGGATATAGAGACGGAGAAGTTTCAGCGCAAGTTTGGTGATACCAGCATAAGTGAAGAAATTTCTGTGGTGTATAATCACCCCTGTATACTCACTATTCGCGGCAGTGCGCATATACATTTGCATTTGTTCAGCACTCTGTAAAAACATAACTGTTAGCATGTGCAAGTATATCTAGTATAGCTCTACAGTAGCAATTCAGAAACTCACGGGTGTATTTTCTGATGCACCACTTTCCGCCGTGGATTGCTTAACGGACTGTGACAATTTGATCTCCCCAGTTGAACGATGCAATGAGAATATATGGCGTGAGCGAGCATTTTCAGGAATATTAACCTCCCGCATTAAATCTGGGTTTTCGTCATGCTGGGGGCCGGTGAAGGTGAGACCTTGGGATCTAGCTTCGCGGTGGAAAAGGAAATGAGGCGCTACATCGTTGGAACGAGTCTTCTTCGGAATCATCGTCGCGTATATTTTGACCCAAGGAGAATGCTCATGTCGATCGACATTGCTGCCAGAGTCCGTATGATAGTCGCTGTCATCAGAATAGGCGTCTCTTCGGCTCCTCGAAAAGAACGACACCATGTTGGCGGTATTGAATGAGATTAATGAATGTTTCGACAATTGAAAAGAATGGAATAAATATTAGAACGAATGTTACAATGATTGAATAACGAGTGAGTCTAAACCTTCAAATACCACCAAGGTTCCAATTTCTTTTATGTATTCCTCCAAAGCCAAGCATCTAACGTTAGACTATAGAAATCCTTCAAATCTCAGATAAAGTTCGAAGGCTGTATCATCCTTCTACCGCTTACCAACATCTGGCCTTGTCTTGGCCACATGGTGACCCCTCTTCCTTGATGCTATCTGATAAGATCAATTGTGGCGCAGTCTTTACTTCATGAGGATTCAGGTCTTCTTTATGGCCACCCAACAGACTTTTGTGTGATCAAATTCATGATGAGTCTTGGCTGATACTTGTTTCTTTGGTTGCGTTGGGTCTATCATCATCCCTCGTCCAATAAAGGGTCGTTCATCTGGCCTTCTCTCGTTGACATTTTGAGGTCTCTTGGGAAGAGACCCAGATCCTACCGGGCCAAATCTCCACAGATAGCTGAGTAGAACTCTCAACAATGCCCACGAGATGTTGGTAGATTGAATATGTGCGAGATTGATGATTATCTGTGGATATAAAGGAGTCTTAATTGCCTGACTTTGAAGATTGGGAGTCGATATCTCTTATTAGTGATTATCTTACAAAGAATTGAGCAAAGCTGCTGGCCTGGTTACTTTTTCAATTCTGCGTCGACTAGACAAGATTATATATAGGCAATGAGTCATGATCCATCTAGTTGGAAAGGAAATTATTTGGCGCGAACAAAGATGTCCACGTACGACCAGCTATCGCTTAGAGCCACTTCTTTCTGCCATGACGATTGGCTTTTACCTTGGGTCTCTCTCTTTCATCCTCACTAGTATGCCTACTATTCGGGTCACTGCTTGGTCCCCTTGTTCTTCTCACACTAGTTTCACCCCCCGTCCTTTTTCTGTGACCATCCTTCGAATGTGTCTCCTTCTTACTAGTTTGCAGCAATGTCGCTAATTCCGTGAAGTTGTATGCGTCTGCGAGCTGCTTGGGAATGTAGTGCTCTAGTAACTCTTTCACAGTACGCAATCGTTTCTCGTATCTCGACAGATACTCATTGAAATCCTTTGCGACAAGATTAGAATTGACCCTGAGGTGTTGCTCGATAGCGTCCCCCAAATCCTCCCACGCCAGGAAAGTCAGAAGAACTTCATAGGAGTTGTGCTTAAACGTGGTCTGTTGCCACTCTTCACATTTCACATATGTCTCTTCTTGTTTATGGAAGTCGCGGAGGAACATCCACGTTATTCGACGTCGCTGCAGCGGAGGGTTAGTGAGCATGAAATAAATTGGTTTTAGGGGAAGTTACACTAATTATCTCAGGAAAATGATACCCAGTAGACTTTCTAGTGGCAGCTGTGCATTGAAGCCAGCCTGCAGCATAGTCGAAGATTGATTTAAGCTGAAAAGACGTAAATTCAAACATAACATGAGCAGGATATGCTTCGTTCTCCTCACAGCGCTGAACCTTCATTTCGTCGTTGAAATAAAAACACTCAGACTCTTTGTTACCGTCATTATGGACAAGATGAACACATATCATAAACTGTACTGTATCTGTACACCTGAATAATACTTTTCCCTTTATTGGCCATTTTAATGTGGGTTTTGACGATGAAGGCATGGTGCAAAATATACTAAAATGAATGATGAATGATGAATACACTGAAAACAACGAATAAAGAGATAACAACAGAAGAATTATCGAGTTACAAATCTTTTTAGAAGACTGCAAGTGAAATTTATATAGGAGTCAAGTAGCCTTGAATTATAGTACTTAACCGCTCGTCTAATTTGTTGTTGTGCGGTTACATATTGTTCGGTCGCTACTTCGTCGCGGGGGTCAATACTTGCGGTGTTTCAGACCGGCGAATGGGTAAGGATACCTCTCCAACCTTCCAACCCTTTTCTAGCCCTTGTTGTCTTCATGTTCACTAGGATGCAACATTACTTTGAATAGAACTGACCAGGAGGCCAAAGATCTTCCGGCAAGTCATTCGCAGTTCCGTATGTGAGTAATTATTGAGTCAGCATCTATGCCAGCCTCTTGTGATGAAACTGTGGGATTTCTTCGTCGAATGTAAGATTACTAGGTCAAGGTGCTAGAGTCCAAACTTCCCATCATTATTATTCCACCAAGTGTGGCGAATGACATGCAGCCTCAAGGGATTCTGAACTGGGAGCTCATTCATGTGGTTCAGTCAACGCTCCATGAGTGCTTCTTATGTATCGGCGTTAAAATCTTCTGAATGGTGGACGAATGTCAGTTCCCAGAAATTCGATAGTAGGCGTTGAACTTGGATAAGTTCGATGCTTGAGCTTGAACCAGTGAAGCCAGGAAGTCATTATTGACTTCACATTTTCTGGAGCAGCAATGCATAAGGAGAAACTCCTGTAAGTTTTCGTATTCAACGCTGACTAACCTGTACTTGGCTCAGATACCTTTCTACAAAAGTCATTCACTCATATTGTCTACCCAGCGATATTTATAATTCACTCAGCATGGTTCTGGAACTTCACTGGGTGTTTGAGGCGAGACTATATTTCAGAAAGGACCTAGTAATACAGTTGAAATATAATTCCTATCTGTATTTATTTCTCAATCTTATCACTCAGATGGAATTGCTTCGCTACTCAATTATTCCTTTCACAGAAAATACAATCACAACAGATTCTCACAATTTATTGCCCAGATGGAGAGAAAATTAAATCGAAGAGCGCGGGCAGAAGAACGTAGTTACTTCAGTGCGGAGTTGGTTCCAGGTTTTCCATTTCAGGAATTTGAGAAAAACAATGTAGCCGACGATGACGATCTTTCAACTTATATCTTCGCGGCACAACCACACCCTGCGGTATCAGGACGGTAGGTCAATTGAAATGCTCTCATGAGTTCTATATACGATGGCAAAGCTTATCTTCGAGACATGACACTAACTGAAACCCATTTTAGATTCATCACGCTCCTCAAATCCATGCCGACAGAAATTCGTGAGCACATCTATCGCTGCATCATTCCTCTGGGAAACAGACTTACCAAACGCTGCAACCCACCAGCAGTAAAAAGCTGCCATCTGATGCGGGACTATACTGCCATTCCCGACAATCACTATCACCCTCCCGGCACGCCCCAAGACAGCGGATTCGCACCCGTTAAATACTCTCTCCGTGTTCCACCAACAAGAATATCTCCAAGGCTTCAGGCTCTTCTACTTCACAGTGTTCAATTGAAGAAAATCACAACAGTCTCAGAGGACCCATGCAAGAATGGCGGAACCTATAATTTGATGACTTTGATCTCTCATATAGGAGATGTTCATAAGGTTGCGAAGGGAGATTTAAAGATGGTGGAAAGCGATTATCATGCTGTGCGGTTGTGTGAGGAGTACAGTCTTTTCGTCAAGGGCTTGATTGAAGCAGAGGGCTTCTTTTATATAAACAAGAAAGCTAAAGCAGGGGCTGGAACATGGCACAGTGAACATGTGGATAAGAGCGTCTTAAAAGAGTTCTTGAAGTGGTTCTGGAAAAACTTCATACTAGATTTCACGTGCGACTATACGGTATGCAACTTCAATTATCTGTGAACTTTGAATTATGTGGAAATCACGCTGACTGTCTGTAGGCATGCTCTCATTGGGTGTATGATAATCTCAAATCTCCTCGGTTCATCCGACAATGGCATCTTATTCAGAACATCACAATGGATATTCTTGGATCAGCATACCACTACAACCCTCGCACTACAAACCTCGGAGGCGACAACACTAGTATTCCAGATCTCCCGTATCTCTGTCAAAGACTTTCAAGATTGAGTAAGATACAGAACCTTACGATTTACTTCTGGGTGCAGCGCAGAGATATCAAGGATCTGATTGACAACCCTGGACGGTACGAGTGGATAAAGTACATTCGAGAAATCCGTGTGTCAAAGACTTTCGCATTGGAGCTGAAGGTCATCGGAATGATTGAAACGGAGACAAATGATGATAGAGAATTGGAGAAGAAGGCTAAGGAGCAGAGCAAGTTGGATAATTTGAAGCTGCATGCGGTGTGGCAGGAAAAGTTGAGAATACTCATGATGCCGGAAACGCTAAATAGTGAAAGGAACGACCATTGATGTGCCTGCGGATTTGAAAGTCATATCTACTTATTTTATGAAACATGTGAGGCGGATGGACCTGTGGACTGTTCTATGGATAAGATAAATATCGAATTGGAGCAGGGAACTGAAGTAGCGTTATCGATGGTATCAAGTAGGATGACAGCATGTTGGCGGTAAACATAAATCAACACTCCTGAATTAATAAATCCAACAAAGCTCTTCATTTTTGCATCACATCTCCCACAAAACTCACTAGCTCTTCCAACTCTCCCGGCAAGTGCCAATGTCTCAGACCCTCGTACTCGTTCCAAGAAACCTCATACCCCACCATCTTCAGTACGTCCCTCATCTGCGTACCCCACTCCAAAAGAACCTTCTCATCCTCTATGCCGTGCCCTAGCCAGACCTTCAATCCTATCTTCTCATCAATTTTCTTACCATCTTCCTCCATCTCTCCACCAGCTCTCTGTCCTTGTCTTTCTCCATCCCACTCCCTCAACTCCACGAGCGTCCTAATGAAGTCTCTAACATTCCTCCTCTGTTCCCACCATGCCTTCCCCTTCTGCGCAGTCTCCTCAATCTGCCTCCGAAACGGCAACCACCCACTCAATCCCACCAACCCCACAACTCGATCCCCAACACCAAGTCGCTCCAGCTCCCCACTCAATAGAAGAAACACGCTCATCGCACTCCCCATGCTAAACCCGCCTATAATTACCTTACCATCCTCTGGGAGTCTTTCTATCTCCTCCTTGACCACTAAACCAAGATACTCTATACTTTCCCTCAGCCCCTCCCTCTGCGTGTCTTCGCCCTGTATTCATTAGCAATCCATTTACGACATCTCGCTCGAGCAAAACCCAAATTTCAAGGAACAGTGACTTATTGATTAAAAAAACAACAAACCTTCGTACGATCCGAAAAGTCCCAAACATCGAACCAAGCATTCGATATGCGCCCTCCTAGCACAGTCGTTCTTCTCTCCCTCCCAGAGGGAAAGATGAATTTCGCATGCGGGATTAGATCTCCTAAAGTGACGCTTTTGCCCGAGCTAGGAGAGAGGAAAGGTTCGAGGAGGGCCGAGCCGAAAACTTCGCCATTCGTTGATGTGCCGTGGAGCAGGATGAGTGAGGTGGTGTGGGGTGTATATTTGGGAGGGACTGTGAACGGTTCGGGGTGGGATACGGTTCGGTCCATGGTGGGGCGAACGGTGCGGGGGTTTTCGATGTGAGGGTATGTGAAGAAAGATAGCAGGGTCCTGTAGCAGAGAAAAAGATATATGAACTGAAATAAGGATAGAAAGAGACAAAATAACTGTAGCACCAATTTGTTTTTGCTGTAGTTATGCATTGCTTGGAGTAAGCCTCTCAACTGTAAAGAGGTTTTAACGAGGGTACCATTGCCTCTCAACTGTTAAGTTAGGGGGTTAGACGCTTTGTTGGCACAAAAATTGAACAGAAAATCGGTCACCGCTCACGTGAATTTTTTTTACCACTTTTCTGACCAATAAGAGGGGGCGATCGAGAGTCCAGTTGAGAGGCCTGTATCTACTATCAAGCGTAAAGCTGCTTGCAGCTATGAATGCATGTTCTTAAGGTAGGGTGAAATCTGCCCACTAATTAACCATAACTTATTTCTCATTAATGATATCACGTGCGCATGGACTGCGAAACGGGAATGGACAATTTTAGTGGCAATCTGTGTGAGGTGTAACCTGCTTTTTATACTATGCTACGCTGGCAAATTGGCAAGTGCTTTAAGCTACGTGGGTAATACTGGAAGCTTTCCTAGTACAAAACACTCATCTTGTTCTTTCCCTGCCTAAGAAGTGGGATTGATATAAATCTTCACCTCAACTTCATTACTCCATCCACTTGAAAGCTCCAATTCACTCCACGCGGTGAGTGTGTCTATCTCAAGAACATGTGGATCGACCTTGCTGATGGTGACTGTATGGAGTGGAAGGACTTTCCCCAAGATCATGATAAGCATATTCCCTTCTATGGAAATATCAGGGAGCGTGGATATGTAAATGCCTGAATCATGATCAGCTGAATATTTGAGATACAAAGAGAGCAAAATTTACCAAGAGTGCCAAGAGCTTTCACATTCGTATCAATCATAATCTTGCCATTCTCCATCTTTGTCATCTTGTTGTCTACAACTGCTGCTGCACCAGCCATCTTTCCGAGAAGACCAAGGTTTGCAATCCAGGTCGTCTCATTCTTTTTCTCATCCACAAAACCACGTAAAGGATAGGCCGATAAGATGTCGTATCCTCTGACATCAAGTGATACATATATCAACGCTGAAGGGTCAACTATTTGCATGGGGCTTGATACAATCCCAGTCGAGTGTGCCCTGACAACGTAGAACTGCGCTTCTTCTACACCAGGGAATTTAGACAATGGAATGAGCTCACTGAGTGGTCGCTGCGAGATGTTGAAGAAACCAATGATGCCAGTACCAGTGTACGCTGCACCATGATAGGTTCCAATTGGTAGTATTCTCTCATCATCGTAGCCATTGTATTGCTCTAAACTCTTTCCCACAACGCTTGGTCTGAAGATGATTGTCTTGCCTCGCGGCGATGGTCCAGTCATCTGGTTGATCAAATCCAAATCATGTTCACCTGGAACATCAGTGATATAGATAGGTCCGCCACTGACACATCTTGCTGCAGCATGGAAACCAGAATAATCATGGACCGTCTGAAACATATCCCAGTCCGGGATAAGATTGAGGTGTTGCGTAAACAACGCATTATGAGCGTTTGTGAAAACATGCCAAGGGTGGCTTGTAGGGATTTCTGGAAAGAAGTCGTCTGAGTTTCGGACCAATATGGGAGGCCTATTTTGTGGCATCTGAGAATGGAACAAGATTTGTGGTATTTGTGACATGCAAGAAATAGCTTTAACACCAAAGTGGCGAAGGGTAGAAAGTGTCCAGGCATCTTGATATGAGGATATCAAGTCGCTACGATCCTTGGGAGACACGAGAAGATCAAGCATAAATTGAGCACTTTGCCTTGTTAGTAGAGTGATATACTCTAGGGACTGAACTTACTCGGTCTTGACAGCGTCAACTCCGCACGAGGAAAGGAAAGAGTAGAAATCATTGTAGAATCTCTGAACATCTTCTTTTGCTACCACAGTCATCTTTCCGCCTAGTGGTAGATTTCTCCGTTTTGAATCCTGGCGCACAATGTCAACGGTTTTGTAAGCTGTGGCTATCTTGCCGTCTGGTGCGAGTCCGCCCCAGTAGCCAAGTAGCGCATGCCATACGGCCACGTGTTGGATGCTAGGCTGTTTTTCTCGAATAAGAGAAACCGTATGCTTCAAGCCATTTGGAAAGGCTTTTCCCTCGGCTTCAAACTCAACCCAACCGTGCTGGAATTGACCATGTCCCTTGTAGTCGATTGCTTGCCAGTTGTCATCGATGATGAAGTTAGTCACATTAATTTTGTTATTAGCCAGAATTTCAACTGCCTTGAGAATCTTTTCTTCCGTTAAGCGTTGGCCAAGTGCGTTCCATGTGCCTAAGTTATGATATCAGATGGGATCCCAAACAGAGGCTCAAACATACAGTAGGTGAGACCATCTGACCAATTCTCAGCGTATACTTTGCTCTGTTCATCACCTGCTTTCAAAGCTTCGATCTCTTTCTGTGTCTCCCCATCCTGGGTCTCAGCTGTTAGAACGATATCTCGTGCATGATACATGACGGCTGCATTCGCCGACTCATAGTCATCTCCAAGCCCGACAACAATTCTAGCAATCGAATCCTTGGCATTATCGTTACGGATCTGTCTTCATCAGTGCTCCGATATTTGTAGCATTGTTCGTGGTCGTACATTTAAAATAACATTTCCCTCGCTATCACTTTCGAACACAGACATGACATTGTCAACGCCACTGATGCCAAGAAGAACAATATGCTTTCCGTCGGAGCTTAAGAAAGAGCATGTCACTGCTTCCTTATCAAGGTTAAATTTATTCTTCCCTTGCCTAGGCGCCAGCCATGGTGTCCAGATTCGAATTAGTGCAAACCATCTGGTATGGTTAGTCCAATGAACACCTATACGTCACCCAAATTGCGATCGCGAAAGTCTCGCAGAAGCGATGCTACCTACCTTTCCAGTTTGCTTTTACCCCACGGTAGACCAAACTTCATGCTCCTACGGGCGGATTCCACACCATCAGCTCCCTTAACTGGTGCATACACTGTCCAGATAGTTGTACCAGGGGACTGGCTGCGATAGCTTTTTACTTCTAGTTCTTGATTGAGGTCCTCGATGTAGTCCGCCAAGTTGGTTGAGATTTGATCCTGGCTAGTCACTGTCTTTAGGACAACGGTTCCATTGTTAGTTCCCTGGTGGTCATGCGCAGATTTCCAGTCCTGATCTGAGCTGCTACGAAATTTGACATTGAATGTCGTGGGGGTTTGAATGGTAAGAGAGGTTCTAAAATACAAACGATGTAGCCCCAGAGGTCCATTACTTAGCACGGTTGTCGGTTGGGATGTTGAATCTTGTAGGCGTTCCATGAGTCTTTCCTCAGATTGTTCTGCATTGGAGTGCCATAACAAAACTTCCCACATATCCTGAATCCGGCTACTTTCAACTTCCAATAATGCTGTAAATGTACTCGTAGGTTGATTGATGGCCGTTACTTGCCCCAAAGCAGGGTATGTGGAAATGTATGCCTTCATGCTGGGGTGGTCCGCAGCTAGCGGTCCTTTTTGTTTTGGAATGTACTTCGCCTGGAAGACCTCATTACCATCAGCACCACTGATGAATGGGGTATCTGCAGTTTCCGCCATCTTGAATCCAGTAATGAAGCACCCGAGACGTATGTCTGGCGTGGGACAACAGATTTGGTGGTTGAGGATCGGAATGGTAGTCAAGAGATATATACAAAAGGGGTGGGAGAATACAAGAGAGAGTTGAGAATATGGAAATGATGTCAGCAGCAGCAGCAACAACAATAACAACAATAACAACAACAGTCAAAGTGAAAGGAAGAAGCTTTTTATAGTGATGAAAAAAGTAATTGATTGGTACGTAGTGTTTGCCACAGAACGCAATGGTGATCTGTTCTTCCATCAACGGAATCCAACCAAGAATATGGTTCGTTGAGAGATTTCCACAATTCAGGGGAAGTCAGTCAATGAGGGCTCTGAAAGTGGCATGTGCTGCTTGCGTGTGTTGCTCATTGACTTGTACCCACTCGTTCAGAATGGTGGAAGACTTCCCTCCGGACCGGATGTGTGGAATCCTAATGCAAAGCCCTGACTAGCTAAGCTAGAACGGCACGTGCATGGCTACCCGCCGGGGCGGATCAATATTGCTCCGGATTTTTGGTGATCTGCAATATTTTTTTTATGTCGAAGTGGTAATTGCACCGCTTGGAGAAAGGGTTTACAGCTCAACAGGTTTGTGACTTTCTCTGACCTGTCTGGTGGCGTGTGGAGGCTCTTGTCGATGCGTACTTAGGTTGCCAAATTCTGTCGCTAAAATGGTAACCTCTCTGTTTCGAAATTCAAGTCGATCCGACCTCTACATATGCGCTAGATGCGCCTTCAGATCATCCCAAAATTCGAACAATGCCGCGAGAAGATGGATAGGAACGAAATATTTGGCGAAGGTGGCAGATGCTCAGATGCAATGGACTCAGAAAGCACAAGAAATCAAATCCGGCAAAAAAAAAGCCATGTTCAAAATCCTTGAGGAGCGGGGCTACATACATCAAACTACTGGGTAAGGTCATTTATTCTGTATCCCGCATGCCCCGATTTGCAAGCTAATATCATGTCCAGTACCCGAAAGAGCCTCGAACAACTCATGACCGAACATCGCCTTGGTGCCTACGTTGGCGTAGATCCCACCGCACCTTCATTACATGTCGGGCATTTACTGCCATTCATGGCAATCTTCTGGATGTACTTACATGGCTACCATGCGGTCACCTTACTTGGAGGAGCGACTGCGAAAATCGGGGATCCAACCGACCGTCTCACTACCCGAGAAAAACTACTCAGCACTGTTAGGAACGAAAACATGTATAGGATGCATTATCAAATAAAGGGCATGTGGATCAATGTCGAGAGACTGGGTAAAAAATACGGCTACAACTGGGAGTGGGCGTGGAAACGAGGGTTGTTGAACAATTATGCCTGGATGAATAAACTGTCGGTGATGGAGTTTCTTCAAGTACTTGGCCCAGGTATGAGGATGGGTGCAATGATGTCAAAAGACACGTAAGTATGCTTCCTTGCAGTTTTGAATCATCTTTAACATATGCTTAGCGTGAAGAACAAGATGTCCAAGGGTGACGGCATGTCTTATGCGGAATTCACTTACCCATTGCTGCAGGCTTGGGACTGGTGGCACATGTACAATAAAATAGACGTAACCATGCAGGTCGGCGGCGCAGATCAATATGGCAACATCACAGCTGGTATCGACGCGATTAAATACATGAAAGCAAACCATAGTGATCCTGATGTCAGGGACGCGTTAGCAACCAAACCAGACCCCACTGGATTCACAGTGCCTTTATTGACCACATCGTCTGGAGCCAAATTTGGAAAAAGCGCTGGCAATGCGGTATGGCTGGACAAAGACTTGATGACTAGTTACGACCTATATGGCTACTTCATGCGCACATCAGATGAGGATGTCGAGAAGTACTTAAAGCTATTCACTTTCAAGCCACTCGAGGAAATTTCGACGATCATAGAAGAACATGTCAAAGAACCTTCTAAGAGGCACGCTCAGCATATTCTCGCTAGGGAGTTCCTTGAGCTAGCTCATGGTGAAGTGGCAGCAAAGGCTGCTGAAGCCGAACACCGTTTACGTTTTGCGAAACCCAATTCCACTGAACTTGTAGAATATTTGAAGGTTCTGGAGGATTCCAAGAAGGAACCTGCTCATATTAATATAAACAATAGACCAAAATCAGACGTCAAACTTCCTCAGTCTTTCGTATATACCCGAAGCATTGCGAGAATCATCCACGCAGCTGGTCTCGCTTCGTCGGCATCTGAAGCAAATCGACTGGCTGGGTCCAATGGAATTTACATCGGCGGACAGCCAGATGGTTTCAAGGGGAAAAACGATGTATTGACCTTTACAGCCGTCAAAATATGGAAAAACGAAGAAACTCAGAAATTCCTCCAAGATGGCCGTTTCCTGATTCTCCGACGAGGAAAAGCAAATATTCGAATCATAGAAGTTGTCCCGGATGAAGTATGGGAAGCCGAAGGAAAGGATTTCCCAGGATCGGAAAGCTACGATCCCGCAGCCGCACGAGCATTCCTTCGTGAAAAAGAAGAACTTGGCGGAAAACCAGCGCCAATGCCACCGACAGCTAACTCGAAGATCCCCACTATGAGACGTGGCATTAAGTGGATTAATGGGGAATTCGTCAATACGAATACAGTTTATACGGCGCTCTCGAGACCTGAGGTACTGAAAATGAGAATGTACAGGAGACACTTGAGAAAACAAGCAGAGAGATCTGCAGAAAAATATGGGGCTGTATCAACGTACAGTGATCAGCCCCATCGCCTTGAAAGTTACAAGAACGATGACGATGAGTCAGGCGGCCGATGGTAAATATGAAGCTGAGCACTCTCTTCATTTGTTGAATTTGACGAGCAACGGGACGGTCCAAGATGAGAGGGTTCTCATGTGTATGTTCAGTCAGAACACTTCAGTAACAATATTCAAAGATCAAACATGAGTTCCGCTGCTTATTCTGCTCATGAGAGGGGCAGAAGGGGAATAACGTGGCGGTGGGGTCAATGTAAAAGTATTACTGTACTATCACGAAAATATTACATATCTCTCAGAAAGATATACGTATGGGCGATAAACGTTCTCATGATGATTGTCTATCTATTTTATATCTTTTCCTTGTGAACTAGAAGTGACTGCGGTTATATTTGCAGATCCCCTACATTTGCGGATATCGGAGAGAATATGTTCGTTCACGAATAAATAGACAGCAAATAATTGACTATTTTGTGGTTACTCTAGGTTGAGTGATCGTTTCTCCGCCGCGAGACTTATATCCGGCCTTATTCAAAAAGCATTCTAAGAAAACAATCTCCAATTTTTGCCAATTGAATCCTCTAGCTTTTGAAAATCCGCTAGTAGAGCTATTTACTTCGATACTGCTCAGCCAAGTCCGAGAAACATTCCTTGAAAGCCCGGAGACGCAGGCTAAAGGGAACCAAAGTAGAGCAAGTATGACTAATCGATGTCTAGCTAGCTGTAAAGTAGTGAATGCATAGGCGAATTAGCCTCTTTTCCCCTGACTCCAGTGTTGTCAGTAGTGTAAACCGTGTAAACTAGCGCAGTTTAAGGGTATTCCCAAACGTACAGCGGTATGTTCGAGGGGTCACAAAACGGACGGAGTACAGTACGTACAAACGGCCGTGTCTTAGCAGTATACCATTGGAATGCTAAGAAGAGGAATATAATTTAAATTTAAGTAATATCTCTAGTTCTACTACTCAAATTAGTAGCTCCCCTCGTTAGAATCACTCTCGTACAATAATTCCTCTTCAAAACTCGATACATCTAACTACGATTTTAAACACTTAAGTATCTCCAACAATACTATTCCTATTCTATTACAACGATCTGTAAGAGTAATCTTTGCAGCCGAAAAGGTTATATAATTCACCTCCTCCGCCTACATTATCGCTGTACACTTAGTATACAGCTAGTATGTAAGATCTACATACCGTTTCTGAGGATACAAAACTATTTATACTATCAATTTCAATATCACAAACTACACGGGATCCACTATTACACTAGCATATACAGTGGGTATACACTGTTGTACGGATATACTACTGACAACACTGCCTGACTCCCGATCTTGCTGTATCATTGAAATACCGACCTATCCTGGTTCACTGCTACATAACCTGATAAAAGGGGCCGCTGAACTTCCGTAGGTAAACTACCGTAGGACTGAGAGTGTATTACAATTTACAAATGACAAAACATTCACTCATTGCCTCGCGTATTGAAACACTTGAGTATTATAAACCTCTTTCCCCATCTTCACTACATTGACGCTTCACTGCCAGAGTTTACATCTCCACAGGACACTTCTTATTTCGTATGGATCTTCTGGCCTTCGCTTTTTCAAAAGTTACAGATCATTCTTTGTCTCCTAGCTGGCTGACTCCTCATCGACTATCTCGTTAATCCATCGCTGACTAGATGAGAATCGCATTGTGCAATACATAACTCGAAACTTTATCAAGCACCGACTTATAACCTAATCGCCATTTACCTCAACAACACTGCACTCAACAAGGCTTTCTTTCACTGGCAGACATGTCATCAGAACGAACAAGCTCAAGAACCTTGCGGAATGGTAGGATCGTGACAACAGAGTCTGAGGCTCGACAGTCCGCAACCAGGAGCAGCGATGCGCTAAGAGAATCAACAGAGCAGAGAAGGCTATTTTCAGATATGTCTCGTCGAACCCTTCGGAGGGAACTGCGTAAGCGTGGGATGTTTGCGGCCGGCTCCCAGCTACCAGACGATAGGGACAAAGTCGTTGAAATGCTGCGACTATGGGAATGGGATAATTGGCTCAAGGCCAATCCCACATTTCATCGCTTTAGGGATTTTCCAGCTGAGATACAACTAATGGTTTTTCAACTCTGGGAGAATAGAGGTCCACGTCTCATTCATGTCAAAATTGGCAGTGGGCCGAATAGAGTAATCTCATTTCCAAACAGAGAATTTGAAGTCGGACTTCAGCTGTGCCGACTATCCAGGTCATCAATCACGGCCAAGGCTTGCGAATCGTTTGGAATTCCCGGTCTATACACAAATCTCCAAACTGATGCATTGCTAATCGACGGTTGGGATATATATACTAATTTACGGCTTCTTGTACCGAGGAACCCAGCGAATCGGGAGGAAAGCATGCGAAAAGCTGACATGAGAAAGGTACAGCATATCGTCTTGCCGTATGGATTTATGAAAGCTGGCTTTACAACGCACCCTGAATTCGCGGGTATGCTAATATCGCGTGGGCTTCGACTATTTATTCGCTTAAAGACATTGTCTTTCGTGTATGGAGCTAAAGAACACTGGGTAGATGTTCTTGGTCCTCGCCGAACGTCCCTTGCGCCGAATCCCATCGATGAAGAGCAGATCGACGACCCATGGTTTCTCGGTATCCTAAAGATAATAAGAGAGTAAGATATTCAATCAGATTCTGCGTATGTAGTCTTTTAACATGTTGACGACAGGTCAGAAGGTGCAGATAGGCTCAAAATTCAAGTCGTGCGTATTCAGAAATTCTGTTTCGGTAGAGACACACCGGGGATTGAGCATATAGCTCACTGGTCTTACTTACAAGAGAGTTATAACCCTCCTTATGCATAGAATTCTCAGAGATAGAATTGCCAATGAGGTCGGCGGGCAGAGGATGCTCGAGAGAATTGCGATAGCAAATGTTGATTTAGGTCCATTTTAGATCGACAGTTAGAGCGTGTTAACAAAAGACAGTAGAATGGACCATGAACTGTCGATTATCGAATAGGGTGCTGTCGAAGATTAGGACGCGAGATGTAACGGTAGACAATGTGTGAGGCTTGAGAGTTATTGCACGTGATTGGACAACGAGAGCAAATTAGAACTAGTGGCTTGGCACTTTTGCAGTCCAGAACCTTAGAAGTATCGAGCCAAGACGAGTATGACCGACAGCATGCTCCAAATATTTACTACCATTATTAGATCAAAATGCCAGCAGATATAATTTTTTCAATTCCATAACTTGACGAATACAATGACTTCTCAACCACCAACAATGAGACCACTGCGATCTCACACAAAATCCAGACAAGGCTGCATGGCATGTAAAGCGCGAAAAGTCAAGGTACCGTCAAACAACGATTGTCCCAGAATAAACCGCGTATTCTGACTGGTACAAGTGCAGCGAAATAAGGCCAGCATGTGAAGCATGTCTACGACGGAATATCTCATGCACTTACCCAGAGCCCAGACGAGCCCCGACACCATTGCAAGCGCCAGTCCAAAATGGATCTCCAACTCCTCCGTATAACCTTGATTTGCCAAGGGTACTTAATATCACTCTCTCACAGGAATCACCACAACGGAGGACATTAGAGATGCGTCTCATACATCATTTTTGCACCGAGACAGCCCAAAAAGACTTCCTCTCCGTCCACGACGAGACGGTTCGTGAGCTTTGGGTGAAGCGCGCACCGATTCTAGCATTTGACAATCCATGTCTCCTTGAAATCATTATCTCAGTTGCAGCTCTTCATTTATTCAAAATTAATCCCGCATCTGAAGATATGGCTGATGTTCATCGCATATATTTCAACGCGGCGATCAGCAAGCACCGACGCATCATACAGAATATCACAGCCGATAACGCGGAAGCTATTTGTCTATCTACCATTTTAATTGCTTTGCCAGCTTTCATACTTTTACAAAACCACAATATGGAGAAATATTCACCACCTGTTCAACTGTTTTCTCTGCTTCAAGGAAATATTCCCTTGTTCGGGCAGACATTACCGTTGCTGGCCCCAGACAGCAAGGTACGGGCTGTTGTTACTGCAAAACCGGATATGCTAGCATTCATAAAGGATACCCGTCACGGGAACTATCTTGATCCGTTCAAAGAACTAATGAATTGGCGATCACCCGGAGAAGAATTAAATGACGAGATTCAGGGCGTCTATAAGCAGACACTCAATATTGTAGGACGCTACCTTCTTGCCATTGAAAACGGTGACAGTCGTTACGAGATTCGACGCATACTGTACTCCTTTCCCACTATTGCACCTGCCGAATTCGGTGGGCAATTGCGAGAGAATAATCCTCGAGCATTGGTTATTCTAGCACATTTCTTTTCTTTATGTAAGGCGGTAGATGATGTTTGGTGGATGAGAGGAATAGCAGAACGGGAGGTTTTTGGCATTCAGTCAATACTTCCAGAGCAATGGCAGTGGGCAATGGCTTGGCCGTTGCAGAAACTTGCTGAATATGCTGCGAGGAACATAAGTGCTATGCAGATATGAAAAGAAGAGCACTTTCAGGGTCATGACCGACCTGCAAACTGCTGGGATCTACCATGCCTTGAAAAACAATCATCGATCATCGATCCTTCTGGCGGAAACAAAAAAGAGTATTCTGAGCTCGGTGCGACTGATTCCATGAGGGAAAGTGACCACTATCGGTGGAAAAGCTCATAAATTCTCTCATTGCCCCAATTAATCGGAAACATATGCAACTGACACACCACATGATTTTCGACGAAGTAGAGCTCTATTCCAAAACAAAAATATCACACCAACCGCCTCGAATTCGAACATATCCCAGCGCCACCCTTTATCTATTACACATCGACGATTCCATCGAACTCTTGAATCCAATCTTTCCAAATCAATGACCAAAAGCAATCCAAACATCATGTGATTTCACCATTATCTCGAAAAAAGTGATTCACTTCCCAACGCTCTCACACAAGCCACATCCTCAACTTTTAACATCCCTTGACCACGAAGACTCATTCCCCGCTCTCTGGTCACCACGCTGACCGCCCTCCCCACTGCACGAAGCACAGCACCCCGACCTCGCATCACCACTCCTCACTCCCTCCCTTCCATTCTCCCGCCTCTCTTCTACCCTCTCATACGGCGGCGGTAGTGGTACTCTTCTCTCCTCTCGATACTGCCTCTCAGAGTCATACGTGTGATTCTGGACCGGAAGCCTATGCTCCGACGGATACCGGTATTGCCCTGGTTGCTCGTGGTACTGTGTCTGCTGTGGCGGAGCTGGTGGATACGTATATGTATATGGATCTTGACGAGTGTATTCATACCTCGAGGAAGCATTCGATTCGTTACTGTGGGGTTTATCTGCGATTCTATTTGGAAGGTGGTTGTTAGTTATATCGTATTATGTATGTGAGAGGACGGGGTGGAGTGGAAAATTCCGGATCTGAACGATAGAATGGAGGGGAGGAGCGAGATGAAGATGTCAGATGGACATGGGGGAATATGGTAAGAAGAGGGATTGGGAACATACTTAGTGATTTTCTTGGCAACTAGATACGCAAGACCGCCTTTGATGCCTAGTTTGACGAGACCCATTGTGATTGATAAGTTTACTCTCTCTGTGTGTAGATTTTATGGAGATGATAGAAATAAAGTTTTTGAAGTAGATTGAACGGGTGTATGAGATAAATTCCCAAAGAGAAACAATGAATATATTATTGATGTGTATAGCGACTCCTTAAGGATATATCGATACGTGCGAACAGAAGATTGATAATGTTTGCTCGATTTTACAGAATCCGAAATCCAGGAAACTCATTCTCTTTATATGCTACTTACAGCTTCCCATTCTCTACATCTACACATGTCCGCTGTTATTATTTACGTACATTTGGTTACGTTACGGTACTTGTTCTGCGAGCGGATGAGAGAAAAGAAGAGGAACCGACGAAATGCGGAATGCGAAATCCGAAATCCGAATGCGAAAGAAATGCGAAAGAAACCGAGATGCTTCGTGTGCGTCTGAATGTTGTTGCCGGCTGACGATGTCTGTGGATTATTGGACAGTATGTATATATATATGGATATGGATATGGATATGGATGTGGATATAATCTTGGATTTATTTCATTGGATTCTATTTATGAGTATCTAAGTGCATATGTACACTTGAGTGTTTTTGAAGTTCTGCAAATGGGGAGTTGTGAATATCTTGCCAACAATAATTGGCTTTGTATAACTGTGCAGCCATTTCGGTATGTATGCAGCGATATTTCTTATAAATCATCTAACTACTTTTTGATGCTACATTGTTTGCTCAATTTCCATCCTCGTTCCAAATCATGTTTGTATTTCATACCTACCTACACACCACACTTCTTACATACCACACTTCTTATACACCACACTTGGTACACACTTCACTCATTCATCTTTAGCTTCAGACACAGACTTCCTCTCCTAACGCCATGCTTCACACGATGTCCACTACCGAGTCTTCCCTCTTACTATACAGATCTCATCCCGCCCCCCCCCCCCCCCCCCCCCCCCCCCCCCCCCCAGGTCGTTACAAACCCTTCTTCATCTCTGCCCTAACATGCACATTCCTCGCAACTTCCAACTATCGTTCTCACGTTGCACTGCAGCATCTGCAGCGGTCAGACGATATCGACACCCTGTATACTCTCCCTCAGGATCGGGTGGATGAGAAATCGCAAACCGTACTCCTCGTTGCACATTTCTTGGAGGGCTTCCCGACTGCGATAGATGGACCAATGTTTCCGGCGCAGGAACGGGTGAGAAAGAATTGATGGGGTTTAGGAGGTGATAGGTGTTGGGGGTTTTTACATGCGTAGTCTTTTGGTGTCGGGTGGGGAGAGTTTGATTGGGGCTTTCAGTCGAGAGATAGGAGTGTATCGGCTGTGTCGGATTGGCGTAAGTTGTTGGCCTCTTCGTTTGCTGGTTTTGGGGTTTCAATTTGTGGTTTTGGAGGCTGAAAAGGTAGAGATAGCAGCGGTGGAAAAGAGAGAATAGCTGACAAAAGTTGGAGGTTTCTGGCCGGTCATTCGTCGCATTTGACGTAAATTGAGCCTTTGATAGAGGGGCTATGGAAGCCTAAATTCAGGTTGATTGATATAATCGACTCGAACACACATCCCACCAGTGAAATGCGCTGAGTATCTTTCGAAGAGGTAGTAGTGAACTGCCACTGTCCCTTTATTCGTATGCAACCATCCCTGTTTATGAGAGGATATAACAGTTTGAGCAGATCTTATGCACTGCAACAATTTGCCGCAGCCAATTAGTCGTGAGCACATGACACTGCGAGCAGAATATATGTTTCTTCCCACCAAACTCTATATATCTCCCCGGAAGGTATAGGCACTCTCTCAGTCCACAATCATGACAAAAGCGAGCTTGACGGCAACACCCCGTCCGACCCAAGTGCCTACCACTGCAGGACCGTTTGGAGAAGCATGATTCGTGCCGGAGGGTCATGCAGTACTTGCACGCAAAAAGATTGTTGTCCTCGGCATAATTTTCTCTTTCAGCGGCGAAGAGATCTTGCACATCAAGTGCAGGAATAATATCTTTAAAGTAATGGCTCGTCGTCCGTAGAATTGCTTTGTCGCGATATGGCAGATCTTTGATGATTTGCAATTGTAGTTCGATGGGAAGCTTAGTCAAGGTCATATTGTCTTATTTCTTCTTCTTTTCCCTGGTATGAGTAAAGGCGTAGTAAGTTAGCGTTTAGCCGTTGAGCTCTACAAGCCACAACCCTCATGTGACTTGGCTTGGAGTTTGGCGAGCTTGATTCCAAGCTTCTAAGAAGATGCCTTAGGCTATAGTGCTTCAATTGAAGTCCGAGTGTACGTAGCTGCAGTTACGAGCGGAATGACGGATATTGCCGGCTCCGGGCTTATCCTGCGCGATAACGTGTCGGGTCAGACCTCCACTGGATAAAGGTCTGTTCTTTCGATGGCCGGGAATCCCAGAAGAACCTCGGAACAATCCAGCATTGGCATCAACGAATGGAAATCTTTCTCCTCCTCCCCCTTCTCATCAATCCCTCGTATGTGCACAGTCTCGCCTCACAGTGGCAAGATGCAACGCAGCGTTCTAGATTCAGTGACACAGCTGGACAGAATGGGTTACCGCTTGCGCCATGAGGATTGCACAAATAGTGACAAATATTCGCAAGGTGCTTCGGCAGCAGCTTCCGATTTCGCCCTCATAAATGGACTTCCAGCACATGGCGATGTACAAGGACATATGCAATCGGCGGAATTGGGTTTGGCAGACGTGCAAGGTACCAATTTGTGTTTGTTGTTGGCGTTGAAGATCTAAGGGGCTATCAAGGGGACTATCAAGCGGACTATCAAGGGGCAAGGTACGGAAGTACCAAAGCAACGTCGAGCACCAATCAGCGCCATTATCTCTATCAAAATCCGCAGCTTAATAAGGCATTTATCGTTCAGCCATCTTTCCATCTTACCATCTTCCCATCTTCCCATCTTCCCATCTTCCCATCTTTCAGCCATCTCTTTTATCTTAGTCAGTGCCTCATCCAAGATCCCTGGTTCCTGGCCCTCGTCTTTTCTCCCACCTTCCTCTTTGGGGGAGCTCGGATAACACACCACCGCTTTCATCTGCATAAGCTGCATCATGGCCAAGCCGACGGGACAAGAAAACCAAGCTCACCAAGTCATGGAATTTGCCCCAATTGTAGGAAGATGTCCCCATTACCTTCTCGATTCCACTATTTCCAAGCCTTTTAGAGCCCGTTCATCTAAACAGCCTCCTATCGTGAGGTCGTATTAGAAGTTTTAGACCTTCCCGATACGGCATCCACTACGACTAAGACATGGACAGCATCTAGGGCCATAAACTAATTGTGCGGGGAATGGGGAGTTGACAAGGTAACACAGCAAGATCGTCATAAAAAAAAAAGTATTTGATGAATGGATTCCCAGTCTCTCTCTCATGCAAGAGCTTTGCATTTCTCAACCTCTTGTTCATCAATTGAGTCGTCGTCATGGTTGGTGTTACAGTATTACTTACTGCAGTCCTCGCTGCTCAATCTGCAGTTGCGAGTGCAGTCATCCGCTCTCGTACCTCTTATGCTGTAAAGGAAAGACACAATGTTCCTAGAAAGTGGAAGAGAGTCGCTCGTGCTCCTTCTGAGGGTATCATTAATTTGAATATCGCTCTGAAGCAGAGTCAATTCGAGGAATTGGAGCGACATCTCTATGAAGGTATGGAAATTCTTAATT
This sequence comes from Clarireedia aff. paspali H2, assembly GCA_026770245.1. Classification (NCBI taxonomy): domain Eukaryota; kingdom Fungi; phylum Ascomycota; class Leotiomycetes; order Helotiales; family Rutstroemiaceae; genus Clarireedia; species Clarireedia aff. paspali H2. Next base: position 41,612 of record JAJCXA010000096.1, on the reverse strand, counting down.
GATTCATAGAGAGTTGAATTGACATTCTAAACTAGTTTCCGATCCTTCCCACGAACGATATGGCAAGCACTTGAGCATTGATGAAGTCAACTCACTCGTGCAACCGTCAGCCAAGACTCTCGAGTTCGCCCACGAGTGGCTGGCCGACAATGGAATTGATGCTTCCAGCTTGACATACAGTGGCGCAAAGGACTGGATTCATCTTGCCATTCCTGTCAAGGACGCCGAGCGATTACTCGACACAGAATATCATGTGTATGAGCATGAAGATGGTAGTCAACTCATCCGAACGCCATCCTGGTCGCTTCCAGCCCATCTCCACAAACACGTCGATGCCATTCAACCAACCACCTCATTCTTCCGTTCCGCGCCCAGATCGAGCTTCGAGAAGAGAGATACTCATGTCGTACCAAGACATACCAATATCATTGAAGGGGATGGATATACTCCCGCCGGATATACTCCACCAACCAATACCACACTCGCAGGACTTTGCGACGTAGCTGCGGTCTCTCCCGAATGTTTCTCTGTTCTCTACGGCACCAAGGGTTATAAGCCGAAGGTTCCCGGAAAAAATAAGGTTGGATTCAACAACTTCCTTGCCGAAGTCCCCATTCGACCAGATGCTGCTCTATTCTTGCTCAAGTACCGCCCAGAAGCTGTCGGCTCCGCCTACCAATACGACCAGGTCTCTATTGCAAATGGCCCGGTCCAAAACACAACTCTCACCGCAGAACAATTAGCCAACGGTAAATCCAAGGAAGCCAACCTCGATCTTCAAGCTATCGCCAGTATCAGTTGGCCAACTCCCATCACCGCCTACTCTACGGGCGGTTCTCCACCATTCAATCCATCCGTCGGTACCGATACCAACACTAACGAACCGTACGGCGATTGGTTAAGCTACATCCTTAACCAAACCGACATCCCCCAAGTCATCAGCACATCCTACGGCGACGAAGAGCAAACCGTCCCCGTAGAATACGCCAAGCGTGTCTGCCAAGGTTTCGCACAACTCGGTGCCCGTGGCACCAGCATCCTGATGTCCAGTGGTGATTACGGTGTTGGTGCCAACGATACTTGCATCAGTAACGACGGAAAGAACACTACTATGTTCGTTCCGGACTTCCCTACCAGTTGTCCTTACGTTACTAGCGTTGGTGCGACCAAGTTCTTCGAGCCTGAAGTCGCAGCTTACCGTGCTACTGGTGTTGATCCTATTGATGGTAAATATCATGGTGGTTGGTCAACCGGTGCTGGGTTCAGTAACTATTTTGCTATGCCTGCATACCAAAAGAAAGTTGTCTCGAAATACGTCAAGAACTTGAACGGTACTTTCGATGGTTTATACAACAAGAGTATGTTCCCTTCTCATCCCCTTTCCAAAAATACATTCACTAACCTCCCTCTCCTTTCTAGCCGGCCGAGCCTACCCGGATGTATCAGCCCAAGGTTTCTACTTCGCTTATGTCTGGAACCAAACCTACGGCGCCATCTCTGGCACCAGCGCCTCCACCCCGCTCCTCTCGGGAATTATCTCCCTCGTCAACGACGCTCTGATCGCGAAGGGCAAAGCCCCGCTCGGCTTCCTCAACCCTTGGTTGTATGAGAAGGGGTATAAGGGCTTCACGGACATTCTGAGTGGAAGCGCAGTAGGATGTAATACCGCAGGTTTCCCTGTTACGGAGGGATGGGATCCAGCGACGGGATTCGGAACGCCCGTGTTCCCAAAGTTGTTGAAGTTGGCTGGTGCGGATTAGATAATGCATAATGTGTGAATGATTTAAGATTAATTCATAATGATATAATGAGAGAATTATGATTACTACATAGAAAAAACCATACCTAGCCCATATCTCGGGAAAACACTACATGTCAGCAATAGGCACTATACCTGAAGGATTTTTCGAACGATATATTCAGCAGAAGCAAGAAGACGAACATTACCAGTGTCAACGCCTGAGAATCAGTCAAATATTCTTGCACCAATTTGTAAACCAAAATGTGTTAATAGTGTTATACACAATTAACAAACAGCAAGGCTAAGCAAGCGAAGTAGTCCATCTCTTCGTATCGCGGATGATCAAATAGACATAATTCAAAAAAGGTTGCAGATTCTGGCTATGCTCTAAAGTGGCTCACTATGTATGAGATCATCCCATCTGTCAGGACGTCTCATTCATATCCGGGCTAAAATAATTGAGTTCCATAACGTGTTGGTCGGGTATACAAAGTCCCCAGATCTTGCATCGTAGTTCTGTTGGTAGTCTTGGAAAGTAGGTGAATTCGGTCGCCATTTTAGTTAGGTAGAGCTATCTCTTCTACTTCTAAGATATACCAAAAGGAGAGCAGAGGTTATAGATATCAAAGTAGGAAGAAAATTTACGAAATTGGGATTGAAGACGGAGTTTAACATGATAATTACCAACGATTGATTGTGCTTAGTAATCGTACGATAGCTAGTCACAAATCACGTGGCTATCTGGTCAGCACGAAACAAGTGAACCTACTCCTATCTTCTCGTCAACTTACACGACTCTTTTCTCTGACTCTCTACCAATTGACTTGGTGTTGAATCCCTCCGGGAAAACGTCATCATTCTAATGCGTCATGGGATAATGTACGATACCTCAGCTCGAGAAATCCGAGTCCGATCAAATACAAAAAGTTTACCCCGACAGAAATACCCCACGAGAAGTACGGACATATAATTATCGGAGTTCGCTAACCTTAAAGCCTGTCGCTCTTGTTCAGCACTATGGGGATGACTCTTTGAATACCCCGATGCGAAACTTCAATTCAGCGAATACACAGACAAACTCCGAGCTCCAATCATACTCCGATTTGGTCTTATCAGATCATAAGATTGCAATAAATCCATGCTGAACACTACACACGGCACGACTACATTGCATACAGGGCTGCCACTAATGCAAGTATACGTACTCCTTTACACCTTGCGTATATTGCTGCCGTACTTATGTTGACTCAGTGAGTCGCGAAAGGCGGGGTTTCAATACGTTACTAGTTATGCTATTGGTTGCACCTTGTGCGATTGTTTAGTATGATATGGAATTGGGTCGTGGAAAGTGGCATCCCGTCATCGGACATGCGAAATTTTGTCCTGTCTTCGTCAGCTCAAGGAGTCTTGTATCAATCTTCAAGTCATGGGGAGAAGCTGCTGCCTGGAGTTTGATTGGGATTGTTGTATAAAACCTTTCAATAAGATCCTCTACCGCTCCTCGCCATTCAATCAAACACTCTTCTTCATCAGCACTCTAAGGACTCGATCCATACTCATCACACCATCACACAATCATTCTTCGCCTGCCAGAACAAACGCGAAGATGTCTTCAAATGACTCTAATACGAGTGCCAGATTCTCCGAGGAGACCTACTCCCGCATGGCTGCCGCGGATAAATATATCTGTGATAACATCGTTCCTCAAGATCAAGCTCTCACGTCCGCCCTACAGGCCAATGCAGCAGCTGAACTTGACAACATTGATGTCACACCGAACCAAGGAAAGCTCTTTCACCTATTTGCCAAGATGATCTCTGCAAAGAACATTCTTGAAGTTGGAACCCTAGGAGGCTATTCCGCTATCTGGTTCGCCAAGGCCCTCCCAGCGGACGGAAAACTCATCACTTTAGAGCTCGAACGCAAGCATGCCGAGGTAGCTGAATCTAACATCAAGAATGCTGGATTTGAAGATAAAGTGCAGGTGCGCGTAGGTCCCGCATTGGAGACACTGGAGAAAATGGAAACGGAAGAGTGGGGAGTAGGGAAGAAGAACGGACCGTTCGATTTGGTGTTTATTGATGCGGATAAAGAGCATAATTGGGAATACGTTGATCACGCATTGAAGTTCTCTAGAGTGGGAACAGTCATTGTGGTTGATAATGTGGGCAGGAAGGGCAGGATTGCGGATCCGAATTTTACAGAGGGGGGTGCGGGGAAAGCGGTGGTGGGGACAAGGAGGATGTTTGAGATGATGGGGAAGGACAGGAGACTCGACTCGTCGGCTGTTCAAACTATTGGTAGTAAGGGCTGGGATGGGTTTGCATTGGCGCTTGTTGTGGAGTCGTGAGGTGGGACAGATAGAACTTTACTAGGTTGATTTATGCAGGAGGTAGTCAAGATTGTGGGAGTGCGGGCGGTCTTTGAGATACGTAGACGATTGAGCTGAAGTGGAACTGAGATTACTACCATCTTTCATTGAGAATAAGAATAAACTTGTCTCCTCATGGATCTGCAGAAGTCCAGTTGAAACAGCATACTCTTGATATCGTATAACTTCCTACGTATTTACAGTAGATACTAATTAAACAATGGATAAATTCTAGACAACCACTTTCGCAGTTCACAAGCTTCCTCTACAGCTATATCTCCCGCAGCATCTCCGTATCATGAAACCATCCCAAGAACGGAGGTATCGGCCAGATGAAGATGAGTCAGAAGTACTAAGCGACCAACAGAGATCAAACTCATTCATCTCATCTGATGGATTAAGTCACAGAACTTCCCTTGAAAAAATAGCTGCCTAGCCCGTAGCCCTCACAGTATCCGTATTTTCAGAATCAGATATCAAAACCTGATACAGTATTGATTCAGTCCTCGATCGGGCGAAATATGGAAACCCCGATAATTTCCGGCTAGTCACTCGAGATTTGTTAAGAAGAAGTGAATTTGGTTATACCAAATGTCGCCAAATAACTGCACTGCATAAAGTGAATATAGGTTTGGTTGTCTATAGAACCAATTCAAGGTCTTTATTTGCCTTGCTATAGTTAGATTGTTGGACTAATATCAATTTCCTGGAAATGGCTGTTGATTTAAAATTTGCAATTAGTCTTGTGATTTCGCAATTAAAGAGTCATTGACCTTGGTTTGAAGAACCTTGAGAGCCTTTTAAGGGGGTGATCGCCTTCTTCTTCTTCTTCTTCTTCTCTTGGTTTGGTACTCTAAAAATCTGTATTTAAGTGCGCTGCTCCGTCACAAAATCTGTATTGGAAATCTTTTGGACAATCCTGTCGATTACTGCAAGATGGACATCGACATACTCGATATCAGCAACCTCGGCCCAACCGACCATCCTCCTCCTCTCAAAATCTTCACACTATTTCCCCTCCTCCCCACCGAAATCCGCCTCACAATCTTCTCCTACGCCTGCCGCACCACCCGCAACATAACCCTCGAACTCGATGACTGCACCCACCCCTCCATACCCAGCATCCTCTTGCTCCCACGCTACTACTCCAGCACTCCTCCTCCCGCCCTCCTGCACACCTCCCGCGAAGCCCGCGAGCAAGCTCTCCGCCACTACAGCCTCAGTTTCCCCACGGTCTTCCAGTTATCCAACCCCTCAATAACCATCTCCACCCCTCCACGAATCTACATAAACTTCCCCCACGACCGGCTCATCCTCCTCCGGCCCGTCCAGTTTGGGCGAATGATATCCTCCGCCCAAATCCAACCACACCTCTCCACTTTCCTCTCCACCTTCCAATCCCTCCTCCTCACCAACAATCTCACCCGGCTCGCAATCAATGTACACCCTGAATCCTTTAGCCTCTTCACACACTTCACCCCTCCTATCCCAATAATGGACGAAACTGTTCTCCTAGAGGAGATCGTCCGAGGGGTCGATTGTTCCGAGATTACGCTGTTTGAGTTTCCGCTGCTGATGTACACGGCGGGGGAGACGGGGCTGGAGGTGTTCAAGAGGAAGGCGGAGGTGGGGTTTTGCGAGGAGGAGAAGCTGCCGAGAGGGGAGGAGGAGTGGTGGGGTTGGGGTGGGGTGAGGACGGCGAGGAGGGACGAGGTGAGGAGGTTAAGGAGGGAGGAAGGGGTGGTGGTGAGAGAGGTGGAGGAGCCGGTTTTGTGGTGGGCAACGATAGGGGTTGTGGATGAGAGGGGAGTTATAGATCCGAATGGGATGAATGCGGTGATTTGGAGGAAAGAGGGGCGATGATTGGTGGGATGATCGGATATGGATACTGGAGGAATGACGTACGATACGATGGAATTATCTCTTGCTGATGGACTGAGACTGTCGGTTGGCTTAGTACAGCTGTAGTTGACACAAAATAAACGGGTTAAATCCTCTTATATTATCTTGTGCAAAGAAGAAAGAAGAGAAAATCACAATCTCTTCTTCTTGACTAGCTATATATGTTCCGGTCCATACGTAAATTTCCCTATTTCATGAATGGACTACATCCATTGGCAAATAGACTGGATTTATGACTGGACTAGTCGATTGGTCAATGGACGTAGTCGACGTGTAAATTGAGGCGATTCATAAATAGACTTACAGTAGTTTATTCGTTGATGCCCTAAAGTGGGCAGTATCCACTACACAAATACATAGTTCTAATAGTTAATAATCCGTCTTCCTTCTATTGTAAAAGTGACGCCACTTCTAGAGAAGTGACTATGAGGGCTCATATAGCTCTTACATCTATACTATACTACTTGATTATGACCTCGCCGGCGCCCCTTCAGATAATCTTACTAGCCTCCTCTTAGATAACCTTGCTAGCGCTCCTTCAGATTATCAATAACTTCCCTAGGGAGGTCAAAAATGATAAGGATTATAACTATAGATGGCTAGCTAGTATAGCCTTACGTACTGAAAACGCATTGATTCCAAAGGAGAATAGCGACGGTGAGGTGATTAAGGTTAGGAAAAGTAAGCGGCAGTGAGCTAATACTGCTGGGTATGCGTAGGGTAAATAGTATTATTATATGAACTACGTTGGTTCACAAATAGACTAGTTGAGGTACAAATTAAAAGTGTTTTTATATAGACTACGTCTATTTGTAAATAACCTTATATTTAGACGTCAACTATGTCCATTGACAAATAAACCAGTCCAGCTAGAAACTACGTTGATTGGCCAATGGACTAGTCCATTAGCCAACGGACGTAGTCCATTTACGAATTCCAAATGTTTGTCTACGGACCGGAACACATAAGCCGGGGGCTTCCGGACGCACTAAAGGATTGTACAATTGATGTCCAAATACATTCCAACAGAGACTGAACCTGAATATGATGATGTACATTTTAGTCTGAATTCTAGTATGCAAGATTACTTTGGATGTACAAGACCTGCTCCAACTCCAAGACTCCCATTTCATCACTCATATATCCCAAGATTCTCCAGCTTCAACCTCAGAAGCGACGACGTCTTTGCGCATAGCCGCCTTCCCCTTTCCTTTCCCCTCCTTCACCAACCCCATCAATACACCCCATCTCTCATCCGCGTTCTTCGCCCCCTCCACACTCTTCCCTAGCACATCCATTTCCCTTGGCCCCACTCCCATCACCATCCCCCCCTCCATACACGCCATATCCCACCCTTCATCCGTCCACCTCCAATTTCCGCCCAAAACCCACAACTTAAAATCCTTATCGACAAACTCCCGATCCCCGCTCTTCCCATCCTTCCTCCGGACCAACCCCCCATTAAGCCACAACAACTCCTTCTTCTCATCTACGTGCACAATCGTACTCCCACAAATCTCCGTCTTCTGCGTAGTCTGGTTCCTCACCGCATGCCCTAGCGCCCCGCCGTAGAATTCCGCGAATGTGTATGGCACCGAACTAAGCTCCATACCCATCCAATAAGATTCCTTATCGCCGTGCGTCTGTCGGTATGTAATCTTATCACGCACCAACCAGGTGTTTTGCCAACACGCATGCAGTAAGCCCATGAGAACCGGCAGTCTTCCCTTATCAATTACCACAACACCAGATTCGGCTTCTTGGCCCCATCCTTCGTTCATGACTCTTGATTTCTTGAATGTGGCACTGGGAACATGGTTGCGCATTTGCCAGCGCCAAAATTGGTGTCGGGCTTCATAATGGCCTTTTCCGACAAGTCGGTCGTGGAAGAATAGCGTGCCAGTTTTTAGGTAACCGGAATGGTAAGAGAAAATGGTTTCGGGTGGTTGGAAGAAGACAGCATCGGCGTCGATGAGGATGACTTGCTCAAATTTGGATGCAAGGAGAGCGAAGGGTTTGATAGCCCAGTTACCGTGGGAGATTTGAAGAGTTGTATCGTCGAGGACTTTCGTTACATCGAGAAGTTCAATGTTGGTATCGAGACTTAAGAGAACATTGCGCTGTTCCAAGGGAAGATCCGTGCCACCGGCGTACACAATCTGGATTGGTAAAGTCGATTTGAGAACTTCGCGCAGATTGTAAATCAGATGACACGTGTAGCGGAACGTCTTCTTGCCCGTAGGAATCACGATGCCTTGCGATCCAGGTATGAATGACTTTCGTAAACTCCGGTATGGTGTACCCTCTGTGTAAGGCCAGGTATGCGTAAGAAAGGGAAATAGCGCGGCGACAACCCTTTCGACCAGCGCCGCGAACTCCGGAAGGCCTTGAACATCTGAATTGGTTGGTAGTTCCAATTGAGTCAACCACTTGGTGACGATGTGGACCCGACGTCCCATTTCCCCGAACTCATCTTCAGAAACTGGGTAGTTGATAAAATATCTAGCAGCCTGGGTGTTCTTTTGGATTTCGAGCGCAGTAATAGGTTTAGGGGCTATGCGGTCAACGTGATCGAGGGACCGCAAAGTCCAAAATATGCCTAACAGACATAGTACGATAAGTCCTTTTAGATAGAAGTCACTGGATCGTCGTGATGTTAACAGTGCGATGAGTGATTTTGGTATCGAGACCGCTGGGCGCATCATCAGAGTGGAGGCGATAATATGTAGGCGCGTAAACGCGACGATTGTTCTAGAGGTACTGCAGCGAATAGTCCAAAACCTGCTCCCATATTAGCACTAGATGTGGATGGATAACGATATTGTTAATAGCTGCAATCATAAGTATTGCCAAGATGGAGAATAAGAATGAAAGACTCACTGTTGCTCCAAAAGACGTTGTGTTTAAGGAGGATCTAGACCCTATTACGAGGCCACGACTGATCGTTACTTCGTTAGGAAATGGTACCGACCGGCGGTGGAGACATTTATGGATCCAATGTCCAAAGAGTGACCGCAGCCACAGCCTCCATGGCACGTGCGAGCTCGTACTTACTCATTGGATGATTTAATTCATCAGTGGTTGGATCACTGTCATTTGTCACTGTGTCGTGAATCTAGAGAAGTATGAGCTCCGTGAGGTAAACGTCAAGGCTAACACCAGCTAATTCTCTAAGTGGTCTGAAGTCGATCGTAGAGGAAGACGGCCGGGAAGCTGGAACCATTCAAAAGGAGAGTTGCACTGGGGCAGGGCTGAGGATTTCCCAGCTTACTAAAATTAGATTGCACTGAAGGAAGGCCAGTTACAAATTCCAAATTAGGTATTACCTGACAGTTGTCATTACACTGACTGTGGAACAATTTACCAATGCATTCCCATGGAATTGGTCTCTAAAACCTGCGTGAAATCTATCGCCTCAAGCAGGAATCGTGGTCCGTGGTTGCCTTTGCGAAAGCTTTTGTCTTCCATCTGTGGTGTGAATCGATATCAAGCAGAGTATGCTGAGCATGCAGAGCGGAGAATCCTCGCGGCCTCCTCATGAGGTTGACTAAGGAGCGCAGCGATCTACCAAGACTCGTCTTACCATTGCGCTTCTATCTCTCGCCATCTAGCAGCGCCGGCAGAAGATGGATGTGGAGCCCCCTCCAGACAGGGACAGTTAAAGCCGTTTCGATACTCCTCCCATGCTCTATCGAGTTCCGCCTTCATTTTTGCAGTTGTAAGAACTTTATGTTCAATGAGAGGAACTTTGAAGGGGGCTTCCCCAAGATACATAAAACGGGGATCCGCGTGCTTCGCGCTTTCAATGCAAGAATAATCCGTGATTGTCACCGTCTTAGCTATTGGGTTATGATCATGATATTTGGTCTTGCCCATGTTTCCCCTTAACATGGTCAGTGCATCTCCAATGTCTACCACGTCAACGAATGCCAAATCTGCCGATCTCTGTTTGGCTGTTAACATGCCCTCGTAAAGACGAATCTGTTGTTCTCGAGCCTCAACGCTCACCGCAGACCACTTGTATCTACCCACATGCTTGTCAAATTCAATGCGCTCCTTATCACTCATGTTTTTTGGCTGTATAAAACTTGTGTAGTCATCATCCACGATTGTGAGTTTCTTCAAATTCCGGAAATATTGTAATAGGTAGATAATCCATTTTTGGACTCTGTCGTATGGTGAGCACAGGCTAACGCCGACTGACAGATTTTCAATTAGCTTTGCCTCATCGCACAGTAGACGACTTGTTCTAAATGGGTACTCTGATGGATGTCCTGACAGAAAAGTGTTGTGATCGATATGTAAAGTGTCGATAGCGAAGTTAAAATAGGTCTGTGCATGAGAGCCAGGGATTGAGAAGTGGCGAGAATATAACTTGGAAGCAATCTCAAACGACTCGCGGCATACACTAAGAATCGCAGGCGGCGGGCAATGCGAGCGAAAGCATTGGTATTGATCGCGTCCATTTAAGTGCTTGCCCAAGTGCTTGCAGTGGTTAGATATTTCCCGCTCGTCATCCGACATCATAGAAGGGCTGATATCAAAATAGCCTTCACACTCAGACTGAGCGCCCAAAGCACAAGTGCCAATTGGCACATCCGATCGTATGTGGTACCAAATATGAGGACAAAGTTTCGTGGAACGGGCGAGAAGAGGCACAATTCTAGGGCCTGGTAGCGCGAGACGCCATATCTCATGTCGAATTTCCACGGGCAGGCGAGGGAATGGTGCAAACATTCGATCGCTCCATGCGACTGCAGTCTGTTCGATATTTGAGGCATTGCGGGGCTGGGTGAGGGGTGAAGCAATGGGACCTGTTGTCGCAGTAGTTGGATTCATCATGACCCTATGAAGATGGGTTAGTCAAGTGGTTTGCGGTACAATTGATCTTTCTTCAGCAATTCCAATGTAACGTATGCGATGCGGCAAAACTGCATGGAATGTAGGCATGCTTGCAAAATGCATCGAAGTTGATGAAAGGCCATAGTCACGTACCTGAAAGAGATCTGTGTTCTTGATGAATCCAATGTCAATGGTCGTACTGCGTGTTTGTCCCTTGTGCTGGTGTTTGTTTGTATCTGGTGTTATGAAGGAGCTGAAAGGTCCGACATTCAGCCCTAGAAGATCAGATTAGGTGGTGTGGAGTACTTGTACTTGTGCTAGTTCCGCGTGGTCATAGCGATTCAGGGTACTGTACCACTCGAGCCACGAGCTACTCGAGCCACTCATGCGACTAAAACCACAGTCTAGATTCCGACCGCTCGCAATTCAGAAGATATAACTAGTACTATATATCGACCTCAAGATTAAATCGATTCTAACATATAGATAGATACGACGTATCGTGAAAAGCAGTCTTCTTCTGACATCAACCCTCCTGACGTGGTCTCCCTACATCCTTCATTTGGCATTATCCCTCTCATGGTCGCTTTAACATCATGCTCCAAGCAAGCTTCCTCACACATCTACACTCCATCCAAGCCCTCAAACAACCCAACGCCCCACCCCTTACTCGGATTATTAAACCTTCTCAACCACTTCCTCCCCACAAACCTCAACCTTGTCAAATCCCCGTGTCCCAAAACACACTCTCCCGCTGCCAAATTCTCCCGAATCCACTCCTTATGACTACTCTTCGGAATTACGCTTACGCCCCGCCCCATCCCCCATTTCAGCGCCACCTGCGCTGCGGTGCAGTTTCTCTCCTCTGCAATATCCTTCAAGACCTTGTTGTCTAGTAAAGCGGGAATTGACTTGTGTTTAGGGTCGTATTTTGGGTTTGTGTTTCCCAATGGGGAATATGCGGTTAGTGAGATTCCGAGAGCTTTGTGAGTAGCTACCCATGCCGATTGTTGGAGGTAGGGGTGCAGTTCCATTTGATGGGCGAAGGGCTTGATGCCAGTGGAGGAGATGATGTTCTTTAGTTGGTAGGGAGAGAAGTTGGAGACTCCAATGTTGAGGACGCGTGATTTTGGGAGAGCGGTCATGGATTTCCAGGTCTGGGCAAATGTAAGTATTTGAAAAAAAAAGGAGAGATGATGCACAAACCTGCACATAATCCAATTTCGTCTTTTCTTCATCCCCTGATAATTTGAAACCCACAGGCCAATGCATTAGGTATAGATCTAGGTAATCCAAACCCAGATCTTCTAATGTCCCATTCAATCCCTTTTCAACGGACGTCTCATCCCCATGACTAAATAGCGACCGGTCAGTATCATCATCTCAATTCTATTTGAACCCATATCCTTCACCATCTTCTTTCCCATCTTTCCCCTACCCCCAAACCCCAAACCGAACAAAAAGGAATTCCCTCCCCAAACTCACCGATCATTCCACAACTTCCCCGTAACCCAGATTTCCCTTCTCTCAATCCCCGCCCTCTTCAACCCCTCCTTAATCCCCCTCCCCACTGCCTTCTCATTCCCATACGCCGCCGCGCAGTCAATCTGCCGGTACCCGATCTCGATCGCATACGCGACAGCCTCCGTTGTATTCTCCGGCGAGATTTTCAGGTTCCAGGTGCCGAAGCCGATAGGTGGCTGAGGGATTGTGGATTTAGGGACTGGAGAGGAAGATGAAGGTGGAGATGGTATTGGGTTGAGGGGATATTGGTCTGCTTGGATAAGAGGAAGGAAGGGGAGAAGAGGGATGAGAATTGAAGTGATATGCATGTTTTTTTTTTTTGGAGATGGAAAGAGCGGTTAGTAGAGTGGGTTTATGAGAATGGATTGGAATATTATCTTAGATGAATTGATCGTATTCAAATAGAATAAGTTGAATAACACTTCCAATGCTCTCATTGACGTCAATTCATGTGATTTTCGAAATGACGTGGAAGGCATAATTTATATGTGCGGGGCAGAACAAAGATATACAGGGGCTTGGAATACCCTCCTTCCTCTTTGGCACGATTGAGTAGAACGTGAAGATTATCATCTTGAGAAATAAGTTACAGCATTCAAAGAATTCATTACCGCATTGAATCTATTCTAATGATTATTTTCGCTGTAGGAGAGATCTAAAGAAGTCTTACCAACGCCCTCTATCCTGTAAAAATGCCATGTTGTCGTGCTCTCTATAAACATCGCTGAGAATATCATTAATTTATCAGAACCATTCTCTCTTATTCTGCGCCGCTCCCACTCTCTGGTGTATCCAGCATCATATCCATTCTTCCAATCTTTGACGCTTCCCCAAATTCCTTGACTTCCCCTTTCTCCAAAACCACGCACCAATCAACACCCTTCACAGCCTCCACACGATGAGCGATCGTAACAACTGTACTCTCCTTCAACTCCTCTCTGATCAACTCCTGAATCTTGCCCGCAGTTTCCTTATCAATACTAGCAGTTGCTTCATCCATTATAATAATGCTACTCCTCCTTAAAAGAGCCCTTGCCAATCCCACCAGCTGTCTTTGTCCTTGTGAGAGGTTCTTCCCGCCAGTATCGATGTTCATGTCCAAGGTCCAGTTGTGTCGTAGGGCAATCTTGGAAAGAACTGCAGCGCATTCTTCATCGCTGTATTCGCTAGTTGGATCAAGATTCATGCGCATAGTACCTGGGAAGAGTACTGGCTCTTGTGCCAAAAATGTGATACGCTTGCGAAGGGTCTCAATTTTGACACTCGATATATCAATTCCGTCAATCAAGATACGACCTGTACACGGCAAGGTCGTTGCTAGAAGCGAAAGTGCGAGAGTCGATTTTCCTGACCCCGTACGACCAATCAACGCCGTCGTTGAGCCACCCTTGATGGTGAGAGATATGTTCTTCAATGAGGGATCTAAGTGTGGTGCGTACTTGATGGATACATCTTCAAAGACTATGTCTCCACCCAGGCGAGGCCAGTACGCAGGCGGGTCGATTTCCCCAGCTGGTTCTTGGTCTAGATGTATCAATTCGACGATTCGCTCTACGGAAACAAAGTCCATTTGCATTTGCCCGTAGACTCTGCAGAGTTCTGAAGTCCCACTAACGAATCTCTGAGCGGCGGTCAAAACGAACGCTGTGAGACCGGGCGACACTCCCGTGTAGACAGCAATGAAAGTCATCAAGAATGTCGATATAGAGGAAAGCACATTAAATCGGCAAATTAGCCAAGCTTGCACTGACCAGTAGAAATGATCCATCTTTTGGAAACCGTCTGTCGATATGATAATTCCTTCTTGAAAACGAGCCTGTGCACAAAATGCACGGATGGTTCCAAGCCCATCAGCGAGCTGCCCAAAATTAGACAGCAATGGCGTTAGAGAGACCATTTCCAGACGTCGTAAACTCTGCGAAGTAGGTAGGAACAGAGAATAGACCCTCACAAGGACGATGGTGAGCACGACCGCAAAAGCCAGGAAGGTTGGAGTCACAGATCCAATAACCACAATCGAAGATGACCAGATGATTGCAGCGGAGGAGAATGCTGTGAAATGAGAAGCTAAATTCCCATCAATGATGTTGATATCAGATGTTAAACGATTCATCAGACGACCGACAGGTGTAACATCGTAAAAGCGGAAGGTTGCATGCACAACTTTACTCATTACTGTTGTGAACATCGCCTTTCCAGCTGTGTAGATAACGAGCTGAATTGAGCCCTCACGGAAGATGTAAATGACAGATTGGCTCAATATGAGAAGTAGAAATCCTAGTAACCACGGCCGGATGTTCGCTTCGGGAGATGGCAAGCGGCTTAATGGATCTTTGGAGGGAGTGCGTTGTCCACCATAAGCTTCTCCCCAGGACTTCAAGAACCAAGCTTCTGCGATATCCGAAAGTCGATACGCTGCCATAAAAAGAATCATCAGCGACCAATTTTTCATGGTGCCGGCTTTGATGTATTCCCAATATACAGATGCTTTTACGCCTCCATGTACTCGATGCTCGTCATCCATGAACTTCTCAGGAATGGCTGCGGCAGTCTGATCTTCGGTTTCCTTCTCATCTCCATCGACCTCTTCTGCAGCTTCATGCATAACTTCGGATGGTACTGACTGGGGATCGAAGACGTCTGCTCTTCCGTGCGAAATCCTAATGATCTGTTTCGCTATGCCTTGGCAGAGTTCGGTGCGATGAGTGACCAGTACGATGATTCTGTCTTCAACTAATGGGCCCGTCAGGCATTTTTTGACAATCGACTCGGCAGTTTGATGATCTAGAGCTGATAAGGGATCATCCAGAAACAAAATCTTGGCGTTGGAGTACACTGCTCTGGCAAGCGCGACTCGAGCTCTTTGTCCACCGGATAGTCCAATACCGTTCTCTCCAATAAGGGATAAATCCCCATTTTTAAAATTGGCCATATCTGGAATCAAAGCACATGCGTCTAAAACTTTCCTGTACCTAGCCTCATGGTATGGCGCTGCGAACAGTATATTGTCTCTAATGCTCATGCTTTGAAGCCATGGTGTCTGTGCGCAGTAGCCTACGACATCCCCAGCGGGGCTGTAAGTACCACTAAGATGATCAAGCTCCCCAAGCAATGCTTGTAGCAGAGCGGTCTTTCCAGCTCCCACTTCTCCATAAACCAAAGACAGTCCGGCCGGGAAAGACACTGTTAGATCATGTAATACAGGTTCCGTAGCGCCTGGCCAGGCAAAAGAAGCTTCTACCATGGAGAGAGTTTCATCTGATCTTCCACTTGACTCTCCTTCCACTTTGTCAGGCTCTTGCATGAAATCTTCGATACGTTCCATCGATATCCTAGCGTTGAGAAGCGTTGTTATGATGCTTGGTATTCGCAGAAAGCCCTCTTCGATGGAATTAAAGAGTTGGAGTGCGGGGAAAGCTATGTCAATCCGGAGTGGTTTTCCAACCCAGACGCAGTAGACGTAAAACGCAGCCACGGGGAACATTCGGCCAGAGAGTTGCCATACGAAGCCCATGGCGATCCGCCAAATCGCTGTGATTACGAATAAAACTAGTTCGGCCTGCCTCGATTCCATTATACGTTGAAGCCAAACTTCCTGCCAACCATACCAGCGTAGATGCCTTGAAGGCCATCAGCCATGAACTGGCAATGAAGGTCCGTGAAGTCAAACGAGTTGATGGGAGGAAACATACCTGATCGAGTCAACAAGTTGTGTTATCTTATGTAGCTTGGCGTCCGTGGCCACTCTCCTTTGTTTCTCGTAGTATATTATAATCTTTATGACCACGACATTGATAGCTTGGCCAATCAAGATAGTCACAGCAGCTATCAAACAAGACCAGCCGAGGAGATGAAGTGTTGCAATGATCGCGAGGATCAGTTGTAGAGGCTGAATGATCAAATCGGAGAATTCCCAGAATCTAGCCACAATTGTCAGTAAATGCAAATCATACAGATCGTTCGGATACTCTCTAATTACCGTTGGGCTACTGAGTAAGCATCATTTCTAGTATCACATCAGCAAATTTGTCCATTTGTGGGATGTATGTATCTCGCACTTCATAAGATTAAATATCTTCCCCATGGTTGCCAACTCCTTCTTCTTCTCGGGCTCTTTCGACCTAGAAACGAAAGGTGCCGACGCGGTCGACCAGATCCAACTACAAATACTTCTCCACAAGGATTTATTTGTTGACTTTGATGTTGCAGCGATGCCACCGTTGCTCGTACCGTTGGTGCCGTTTGTGGAGTCCCCAGTATCTGTAATCTCCTTAGGTTTGGTGCTAATGCTAACTGCTTTCCTAGATAATGTCTTCTCGTAAAGCATCGTTATCATGACACCACGAGATCGTTCGTATGCACGCCGGCCATACCAAATTGCAAACACGTAGCATTGCATATCGAGAAGCCGAAGAACAAGCGCAATGAGTGCATAAGTCAATGTTGCCTGCCTTGGTGCCAATGGATTTTCCATGCTCGCAAGAATTTTCTGTAAAAGGAGGGGCGAGGCAATGCCTATTTTTCTGTTAGGTGTGATGATTTCATGAGCGGGCAAAAATCTGTACCTGTAAAAGATCCAATAATACCCAGAACAGTCATGATGACTAAATCAACACCAGTGACATCTATCAACCGTCGAAGCACCGAGCCTTTGAGATTTCGGAACTTCTCGTGCAGTATTCTATGCTGGAATTGGTAGCTAAGGGTCCATACATCTTCTTCATTGAGTTGTCTCGCCTTTCCAATAGACATAAGTGGTGCCATCCACGACACGGTCATGAACTGCCAAAGTGTAAGGTTATCCTCTGGACTGCGGAGCTCTGGATTGGGAGGACTAAACGCTGGGCTTATACGTTCAGTAGATAATGAGGGGTCCCGCAGCGGCATCAATAGTATAATGCAAATAGCTATAATAGAACTTGCCCACGACAGTACAAGTGGGATATCCCTCCGATGTAGTAGTGAATATCTATCTAGTAACACAAAATACTGCGATAGGAAGATGCTGCTATAAAGGACAAGTAGATGTTTCGGCGTCTTTGTTGGTCGCAGAATAGCGACCAAGAAGCATGCGACTGCCCATGACACAGTTGGAAATATCATCTGGAGCTGGCGATTAGGATAGAAGATGGAAACAAAATCCAATCCAAATCCGACGGTGGACGTTGCCAGCAGATACCACGTGTGCCGTGTGAAGCGGCGTGGCGGCCTAGGCTCCAACTCTCCCGACTTTTCATCTGGCTCTGTTATGAAAGTCTGTAGCCATAATGGAGTCAGGCGCCGAAGTGGCAATAAGCTGACCAAAAGACCTAGAATAACTAGAACGCTGATGAAGGCTGGAATAGCTGCCACAACAGGTATAAAACAGCTCTCAAAGTGTGCATTTACAGGGTCCTATGGCCATATTAGCTAAAATATTTGCAAAGCATGTTGGACGGAATACCCATATTCGCCGACACTGAATTAAGTTTTCATCGACGCTGATATAAAATTCATGTGATCCACCTCCTTGGACCTTGAAGGAAGGCATGATGGGGTTCGGGATGGAGGCAATTCCAATGCTCATTTTGGCTCGCTTTAGCTTACATAGGCCGTGGTTACCCCTCAACCAAGGTGAATTGAACCTTATTGTAGAAAGCCAATTGTGATGCCGACATCAATGTCGTAATAATAATGAGGCGGGAAGTATAAGACGATTGTTGTGACCTTTATGTCGATGCGGAACGAAAATAGGAATGTCGGTATATCGATTTTTGTGCCCTTGCTGGTTGGCCACTGTAGAACTACGTTTCTGACGCAGGAAGTGGGGCTCACACAACCAGCCACTCAATTGCCGCTCGATGAAGCTTAGCGATACGCGACTTACTGATGAACCAATCTCTGATTGGTCTATTGTTGATTGTAGCTGCTCTGGTACTGTCGCCATAGAAGCGACCGACTTATGGTCGAATGAGATTGAACACTCATTTGGTATGCTCGACATTGGACGACTACATGAGAGGATAAGGGCGTAGTTAGGAAACATAAATAAGGGCCTTATGCCCATTAATAATAAGACAGCTAAAAACCCTTGAATACTTGTGAGATCTACGATCCGTGGATTCACCTCCATGCGAATCCCGAATTTGAGCCAAAACCACACCTATGTGAAACCCGGGGTTAAGCCAAATCCACATTCATCTGATGGCATTGTCCAAATTAAGGAAATGCTATTGAGGGGATTCCCAGATCGAGAAAATGCTATATTTCCATCATTCTTCGATTTGGATGCTATAGAGTATGCCAGGACTATCAAAATTGCTATATCTTGAGGATATAAATCCCTTCAAATTGCTATATTATTAGTTCTTCAGATAGATCAATCAACCCATATTCAATGTATTCCTATTTACGAAAGCTTTTGATTTAACAATACTCCCGGACCCACCTTTGCAAGAGTGAGTTACGGGCGTGAAGGGTAGCGACAGGTACCTCCGAGGGGACCATTTTCCCATAGGCCTATTGGGGTATCCGATAGACCTATACAAACTAACTAGAAATAGGAATAGGTGTGATAGAGAGTATAGTACGAATAGTATTAAGAAGTAAATGCAACTGCAAGTGCAACTACAAGTGCAAGTTGCATATGGAAGTATAACTAAAATCATTGTATCAGCTACGAAGCAAGGGAGAGACAGTAGCGCCGATGTGGCTGTTTGGCGTTGATGGCGGCGGCGTGGCTTGGCGGCGGCATGGCTTAAAAGGCACTCACATAGACCTATAGTAAGGTAATTTTACGAGCGGTCTATAGGATATCCCATAGGGCTATGGGAAAATAGTCCCCTCGGAGGTACCAGATATCAGAGCTGTGACAAGAGATGATGTGAGATAAATGCTCCTGTCTAGCACAACCATGTAACAACCACCACTGTCCATATTCATAGGGATTTATTTCAATTACTTCTTGCCGCTTGCTGCACCTCCCTATCACTTTGCCGTATGACAAACGTAGCTTACCCTACCATATACTAGTCCTAAACCTTCAAATCTACAAGATTAAGCTATCAAATCCCGCAGTAGCATAATAGTTATCCAAGATGTCACTTTATACCTTCGGATTGGCGTTCTCAAAATCGAAAAGCTCTTAACGAGCTGCGTACACACTGTCGAGAAGACCCCTTTGGTGTCGAAGACTCCTTTCGCGTTACGAAGCCTGTACAAACATGGCAGCGGCGTTCCCAGCCAAGATAGTGAGTTATGGTCCGATATTGAATTTTCGTCCATGACGGCCTTTCAGACTTCTGTCTCCTTCGCGTGATAAGGCTGGAAATATAGACATATATAACCATGACAGGCACAATGCACCTGTAATAAAAGCCACCGGCGTTGGGGAAGGCTTCAGCCATGAGATTCGATCTCCAGGCAGACATCAGCTCTTGGGGCAAGTCGAGAAATCTAGGCTAGAACCACGACACACCGTGTCAACCTGGCGATTATGGATGCATTAGAGACATCGCTAGGCGTCGAAATGTAGATGTCGAGTCTCGACTCGTGCTTGCTCAGAGGCCGTAGATATTTGTCATTACCAGTTCCTAGAAAGGCAGTCCGGCCTCCGACCCTTAGAAAGGCAGTCCGGCCTCCGACCCTTAGGAAGGGGCCACCCCGTATAACGTCGCGATGCTATTTTCATCCGTATTTCGAAAAGAGCTGGCACCGGTTGAATCTTTAACCTCCATTAGTCTCTGCGCTGTTTCCCCATCAAGTATCTCGATAAAAAAAGCCCTCGTATTTGACTGAATCTGCAATTTCCTTCTCCGCAAAAGACGTTTTCGGCTCACACTTCGGCAACGAAATCGATGCCATCCCCAGCCACCATCGTGCGGGGTGCATCAATGACAACGTTCTCTCCGCATGAAAAGTTGCCTGACCTGAGGGGCGAGTGAAGGTCTTGAATTTATCGGTACTCCGATAGGTGGGACCAAACTCTAACCCCATGCATTGACCAATCAACCGAGGGATAACGGATGATGATTCGGCACTTGAAATCCAACCTCTCGTTCCTGAATATCACATTCTGCATCTGAAAACACACATATAGTTCCGCCAAGATGCTCAACGAAAGATGGAACTACGCGCTTCAAGTACTTGGAGTTTCTTCCGAATATCAATTCACGATGAAATACCCTACCGTCGCAGGCATGCTCGGCCTTGGTGCAGCGGGCGCAAATGCAATTTGTTCTTCATCCAGCATTCCATATCCTGACTTGGCGGGCGCGGAATTCCTCTCATTGCAAGCTGTACCGGTGCTGAATTATTCGCTTATACCATCATCAGGAAATCTTATAGATACTCCACCCGCTACTACATCTAACACGATTAGTTTCTGCAACGTCAGTCTTGTGTACACGCACCCAGGAGAGGGAGACAAGATCAATGTGCAAGTATGGCTTCCCGCCGCATCGAGTTGGAACCAACGATTCATGGGTACGGGAGGAGGTGCATTGGCAACTGGAAGCTTTGACCGCGCACTTTCACCTGCTATTGCTTCGGGGTATTCGGCTGCTTCGACTGATGGCGGGCACAATCCCAATTTGATTTCGGCGGAACCGTGGGCATTGATTTCTCCTGGGAATGTGAATCTTTATCTACTGCAAGACTTCGCCTCAGTTGCGCTGAATGATATGGCCGTTATCGGAAAGGCAGTCACCGAGAGCTTTTATGGCGTCAAGCCGAAGTATTCATATTGGAACGGATGCTCGACTGGTGGAAGACAAGGTCACATGATGGCTCAGAGATATCCTACTGCTTACGATGGGATTCATGCTTCTGCTCCGGCGATAAATGTGAGTATATACTGCTATTTCATGCGGTCTTTCCCGACATCTACTTCCCCTGTTCACGTTCGGTTGTTGCGTGTCTCGAAAAGCAATGCCTAGATTTTCACATTTTTCAAAAATACTTCATGGCAATGAATCGCTGACATTACATCGTTTCAGTGGGGTGAAATGGTACCTGGTACCTATTGGCCACAATTCATCATGAATCAATTGAAGGTTTATCCAAGCGCGTGTGAATTGAATGCCATAACTGCAGCAGCAGTAAAAGCATGCGACGACTTAGATGGTGTTGTGGATGGTGTCATATCAGCCGTGGGACTGTGTCATTTCAACGCAAGTTCAGTTGTGGGCAGTGTAGCTACCTGCTCCGACAATTCCACCAAGATAGTTTCATCTGGCGCCGCAGCAGTTGCACAAGCAACGTGGGACGGAGCCAAAACATCCAAAGGGGCTTTCCAATGGTACGGAGTGACTCATAACAGCCCTCTTACCGGCCTTGCTGGCACTACATGCGACGCGTCAAACTCAAACTGTGTTGAAGCACCTTTCCAAGCTAACGTCGATTGGATCAAGCTCTGGATCAAGAAAAACGCAAGTTACCCTATCACAAACACCACACACAAAGAATGGGATAGTATTTTCCACGCCTCAGTCCAACAATGGACATCAATGATCGGCACTAATGATCCTGATTTATCCGAATTCCGCGATGCGGGCGGTAAGATGTTAACGGCGCATGGGCTAGCAGATCAGTTGATTCCGACGAATGGAACATCGAATTACTATCAAAAGGTAGAGAAACTAGATCCGAATGTGCGTGATTACTATCGTTTCTACGAAGTGCCAGGGATGGAACATTGTGGAGGCGGAAGTGGTGCGATGCCGCAAGATATGATAGGCGTTCTGAGGAGATGGGTGGAAGATGGGGTGGCCCCTGAGACGTTGCCGGCGCAGACTACCACGTCAAACGGGACTGTAAAGGAAATTAATCTTTGTCAGTATCCTTTGGTGAATGCGTATAAGGGTGGAGATATAAATGAGGCTTCTTCGTACGAGTGTAGCAACTCGTTTAATCTGAAAAATGGGGCCAAGGTCGAGAGCAGAAAGCAGAATTAGGCTTCATCGAGTACACGCAACTTCAGCTTAGAAGTCTTGCGTACATCGTTGAGTAATATCAATAAAAAACTCTTGGTCTGATTACATCATCTTTTCAGCCTTCGTATATAAGATGTAAGCTGGTGGAACGTCGCACTGCAACGTCTATAGGGCGGCGCGAGGCGCGAGCCGCTCGGTGTGCGGAACTGGTAGGATATTACCAGGGAACTTTTCCGCCCCCATTCATGTATCGTAAAGACCCAGTGCCACAGCTTTTTGACAACAAATAATCATGTCTCAACGCATACAGGCTGGTTGAAGATGGCTTGAGAAAATTTTCAGCTGTCAGTTATTGCAAGAGTGGCTACGGTTGATTATTCTTCCACATCTGAGCTAAAAGTTGTGGCTGCGCAGACCTTTTTCAGGCAGGAACTCGGAACCTTTGTTCAACTTCACTTTTGTGAGAGAGACGATGGCGGAAGGAATCTTATAAGGCTGTGTGTGATATAGCCATACCGATTCCGGAGACGCGTTGAATCTTTGCGCATTGTCTGTCGGTGCGTCATGCTTGTCGAGTGCCCTTGCGCCTTTTACTTTACCAACGCCGCTGCTGTCAGTTAGATGGTTGCAGTGATCGACGCTGCCCAGAGGATCCTCTGAGGGCAAAACGAGTCTTTATTGAAATTCTCGTGCCAGAGGATTGTAGTGGTAAGACTGGACTCAAGAATACCGTCGCTCTGCCGACCCCTGATGCGATCGTTGGTTCATACGGGTGGCTGCCATAAGTATGCCAATTGTGATAGTCGCGTTGTCCTGGGGCGTCTTGTCCCTAGTGGTCAGAAGTATCAAAGCAAGAAGGATTCGTCACAGTAGCACAAGGTGTAACCGGGACAAGAGAATTGTTTCTGTTTATTGACGAATGACAAATAGTGGCGTCGTAAACGCAGGCGTTCCGCCTAGTACATCAGTGACGACCTGTTTCATGCAAATTTGGGTTGGCAGTCAAACTTCTGAGAGCGTCATAGTTTCATCATGAAATTGTTATGAGATTCTGAATGGGGCACAATGTCAGCAAGATCGTATAGTGTCTGATCTGTTTTGGGGTCAAGTTACCCAAGTCCATGCTTTTTGCATACTGGCGAGCTGATCAATTGCATCTCCCTTTCCTTCAACGTATATTCGAACATCAAAAATGCCGCCAATATCTGGAGGGTCCTATGTTTGAGTATGAACAGATTCAGACCAAGACCTTTGTACTTGCCTGCCTCTTGTCATATCATGACAAACCCCCCCAGACGTTTAACTATACCATCTCGAGAAACAGTCATCAATTGAGACCAGCTCTAATGAACCGCACTGCCTCCAGCATCTAGTTTCATATTCATATCTCCCGCGGCAGTGTATCCCTGCTCCGACTCATTGGCAGGTATACCATGCTTCACCACTCCATCCTTCGCATCCTCAGACTTCACTGTAGGATGATAGACCGGTTGTTTCTCGCTTCGCTCTCCTCCAGCATGCAATGTCATTCGAAGAGCTTCAGGCTGCTCGTCCGCAGGGGTATACAGTTCGATGTATATACTTGATCGAGCCGGCATTGTGTTGAATTATGAGCTGGAAAGGCGTGTATGTCGTCGATTGGATTGAACAACATCGAGTGACTGAAAACCCCCTCTCCTTTATACCTGAAGCATGCGCCCCTTCACAAACATACTTCTGTAAAACTCGTATTCAGGCAATCCATTCATTACATCAAAGTGTTTCTCTCGTGAGAGAGGGGTCTCCACTTACATACTGGCAGAACTCATTATCCAGAAGTAGTAAGCCTGCAGTTGCATTACCAACCAGCTGGCTCCTTACTGGGACGCCAAAAATTATCCGACGCCCTGCTCGTCACTAGTAATCAGCTTGCATCGTTCTTAAGGTATGTTATCATCTATACATAAGACCATTTCGTGTTCTACAGTATTTCATACTTTTTGTTGCTCGTCTTATTTTCCTGTCCAATTGAGAGGACAATGTATATACCAATATTCCCACCGCAGCCCTAAACGATATTTTTCCAGAGCTGAGATCAGCTACAGAAGTCACAAGGGGCTACCGCACAATTCACAATTTGTCAAACAAAAGGACCGTTTAAAGCTCATATTATGATGACATACGATTCCTCCCCCCAATTACATGCATGAATGCAACCCTGTTGCACAAGACCCGCCTCCTCAGGCCACCTCGTCTCATCTAATCTCATCTCATATCTCACCATCCCCACTACATCTTATGTAAGTCTCATGCACCATTGGCAAATTTTCATCACATCTCACATTCTACCCGCCATGAACATAACAATCCCGCATGGTAACATACCGAACACTGGCAATATCCGGTGCAGGCAAAGCTGTCAGACTAACATAAAGTGGCGGACTGGAAGCGACAGTCTCACGAGCAAACTACTCTCATTCATGATTCGTATGCGGCTCTGCAGAGAAGAAGAATAAGCAAGCGGTCAGCACTCGGCTCACGAACACGGTGAATAACGAAATTGGGGGCCGTGTCGGCTTCGCTCCTACGACGAGGACGCAGAACGGAGTAATCAATATGCCGTGCATTATCGTTTGGCTTCGCGGATTACGCTATCAACATCACCTACATACGGTATGCACTTTTCAACTACATTGCCGATGTAACAAACACATTCATCCAGATCAGAAATCGTATATGAGAGGTCAATGTCTCTTTAGCATCAATTGCGGTTGTTTCCGGCGCACATTGCCGAGTTGAAAAAAACTCTAAATTTGGTTTGATAAGATGTAAAAATATTATAAGATTTATGGTAGACTGGACATGTCTACATATATTAAGTTCATAAAGTTCGACGACTCGCGCCGAATTATCCCGTTCTTTCAACCGAAAACTCAAATATCCCTATACCCTCCCCGCGGTAATATATACTATCATCACCGGCCACATCACCCAATTCCCTCAGTTCACCCTGCACCTTCCACGATCCTGTCGTGCCCAGTCTTTCCCACACTTCCCCCCATAGACGCAACCAGCTATTCTCATCATGCAGCCAGCGCCCTTGCTCGGCTTCTCCTCCTCCCCGCTTGCCGACCATACATCCCACGAATAAGGCACCTTCTTGGTCTATCATTAATTGCACGACGTTCTCACATACTTGTAACTGCTGCTCCCATGTGAATAGGTGCATGAAGAGTGCTGCGTGGATAATAGAGAATTTATGCACTAGATGCCGAAATGTGATTTGGAAGAAATTAGGATCGAGAATATTGGCTGGAATCAGCGTATAGTCTGAATCCGCATCATTGAAGATCTTATATGATGATTTGAGAAATGAAGGATTATAATCGGTGCCGTAGAGCTGGGCTGTAGGTATCGAAGCATGATACGCCAGTGATCGCAGCCTATGGAATCAGTGAGTTGAGTCGGGCTATCAATGGTTTGCAGACACATACTCTTGAGCTACGCAACACCCTAGATCAAGTAAAAGAGGTGGAGAGCTACTTGGTGTCGACAGAGTGGATATGATGCGGGGATAGAGTGGATGATCCATTAGCCGCAGGGTCAGAAAACTGTGATTATGTAAGTGCTTTGTCAGCGGGAGCGAGCACGACTCGCAAGCACGGTTTCCTCACCTGAAATTGCCAATTGACGGATAAGGAGTGTGGGACCATAGGAGGTCGCGCTAGATAGAATCGTCAGTGAGTAAATATGGAAACTCTGGAGAGAACTTGTGACGGATGAACCACGCTGGCGGTGTCAATAGATTAAACTGACATTCGACATACCATTTTATAAACATGATCATCAACTTCTGCTGATGGGATGTGACAGTATTCCTCCAGCATTTCACGTGCTTCGGATCCTAACCGATTTCCAAGGGTTGTGAAATACCAAGGTTTGGATGTTGAGAACTTGTCCGCTACCATGCGGCTGGCTACTGTATCCGATTTCATGTCCAATAGTAGGCGAAAGTCGTTTTGTAGTCGATAATATTGGTCCTTGAAGCATCGATATGTCGCTGTCCTCGTATTAATCGTGTACATATTGAAGATCCAGACATATAGGAGAAGTGCAGGTGGGCTCCTGAAAGAAAGTAGATGAGTTGGTGAGAATTCTTGATTGGTAATGAAAAATTCGAGGAGCCAAGTTGATTGTGTTTATTTCATTCTTTGTCAGATCCAACCTGGACGGGATAATAATAATTTAGACATTTATTGGTTCACACGGCTAATGTGCTTTTATACAATAAGTGGGGTGGAGAGCCTGCGGCTATTCCGCTACGCCTTTGCATTCGTTAGATTAGATAGTAAGAATTCGGATGTCTGTGTACTATTCCACGGTCGGAGCAACGGAAATTATTATTTTGTCTCTCGGAACGATTGTCTCTAAAGGTCACGGCTCGTATGCATTCATCAGGGGCTGTGCTATATCACCGATCGCTCCGTCTTAGAGCGGCATGAAACATTTGTGCCGGGTAGTCTGGCCAGTTGTTGCATTGATTTCTTTTTCGTAGCTAATCCACATGAATCTCATGCTACCGTCCCGGTATTCATATGATCACAACCCTCCCTGAGTAGCGTCCCAAACCACATGCACCCGAATTGTACGACAAAGAACCCATTTTAAAATTTGTTGAACTGCTTTACAGCCTTGCCAGTTCTTGGGAGGACACGGAGAACATTGAAACGGACCTAGATACAGATACGTTAGCTACCTGCACAAATTGTAAACAGATTGAGCACCCTAGAGCTCATCTGTTGGCGCGCGTCTTCTTCGCGCATCATGGTGTACATACAGTCTTGCTCAATGGTCTGCATTGCCCAACGGTAACTTGATCACCATCCTCGACACGGAAAGCTGGGGAGACGTGCGCAGCAAGGTTCTTGTGTCTCTTCTCGTATCTGGCGTATTTAGGAATGAAGTGGAGGTATTCTCGGCGGATGATGAGGGTACGGTGCATCTTGGTGGAAACAACGGTTCCTGTTAGGATACGACCACGGATGGAGACGAGGCCAGTGAATGGGCACTTCTTGTCTGTAGAAATTTCTTGTTAGCATTGTGCCCCGTATTTACACTTCTGAATGCCTCTGTAGTAGATTTTGTCAATTGTTGTCGCCCGTGATTGAATTGATCCACCGT
Source organism: Clarireedia aff. paspali H2 (assembly GCA_026770245.1). Classification (NCBI taxonomy): domain Eukaryota; kingdom Fungi; phylum Ascomycota; class Leotiomycetes; order Helotiales; family Rutstroemiaceae; genus Clarireedia; species Clarireedia aff. paspali H2. The sequence goes on along the minus strand of JAJCXA010000096.1, from coordinate 14,161 downwards.
CCAATTTGAAATAATCCGTAATCTACCCTTGAAGAAAGTCCAATCATCGCAGACTTCACGTACCGATGTAGCTTCCCTCAATGGCGGTCTTTGGGGTTCTGAATCCCAATCCGACGTCCTTATACCATCTTCGGCCACCCTTTCCAACTCTGCTGGACTTGGTCTTTGTCTTAGAGTTGAGGAAGATGTGAGGCTGCTTTTGGAAAGCGCGCTCCGATTGTACAGTAAGTTCGGTGGCCATGTTTGCGGAGGTTGTCGAAGGTCGCAAATTCGTGGTCGTCGATAGGTTTGGTCGATGTAAGTTCTATATGAATTTTAGATTTTCGATGGGTTGAAAATGTGTGCGCTAAGGAATGGTTAAGCGAGCGTTCACGATGCCGTAGATGTCATGTGAGAGAAATGCACCTGACTTGATAGGTATTCCGAGGTTAAACCGGATTTGACGAGGACGCGACTGTTTTTGTTTACATGGATTTCAGCATAGCAACACCAAGAAAATAATTCATGAAATCCCGCAGTTTCTACGACTAACTGATAGGAAAGTTGTGAAACTTTATACACAATAGTGCCGGCATTATTCGCAATGTCGCCGTTGGAAGAAGTAACCCTTCCAGCTACTCGTCGCCCAAAATCACGCAAATCATTGGCCGAAATACCAGATCAAGAAAATATGACTGCCGAACTTGGTGCTCTCACGGGCAAAAGAGCCACAACAGACAAGCCAGCGAAGAAATCACGAAGCAAGAGTATTGGACCTGGTGGTTTAGATGCGCTCAAGGACACAGCTGGAAATCGGCGCAAGGTTAGGAAACTGCTTGATTAAGCAGACAAAGAACTAATTAGATGACGTGTAGTCGCTGGCCGCAATTCCTCAACCTGCGCCAAGATCGATTCTTAAACCTACGATGCCCCCGCTCCGAGAGATTCCTGCGCATAACCCCAACAAAAGATCGAGTCCCAAAAAATCAAAGACTCCAACGCCTCCAAGCCCACAGTCGGATTTACTGATAGACTTCAGCATCGCCACCGGCCCGAAGATTTCAGGAGCTGAAACGCTTCACAATCCATTTCATATCGATATGACCCCATCAAATGGTGAGAGCCGTGTGTCTTTGAAGACTGAGGAGGAACAACAGGCTGCTGCGAGAGAGAGGGAAGAGAAAGAAAGGGCTGCTATGCAGAAGGAGGTCGATGCGCGTAGAGATGCTCGTCGGAAGTCTCTCGCTAATAGGCGGGTATCATTTGCTCCTGAAGCAACTCTTCATACATGGGATGTTGTAGTCGAGTATCAGGATTCAACAGTGTCCTCAAACTCTACCAATTCAACTCGTCGTGCGTCAAATGTCACTGACGGTTCGGTCGGGACCCCGCATCAACAAAAAGCGGGACCACCTAGCTCCGATCCCTCAGAGCCTCCATCAACACCACCCGAGCAAGTGGAAGAAGATGCCACGGCAACATCGCCAGAGCATCAACGGGATCTCCATCAGAAGAAACACCGAAGGAGTTCTGGAATACCACCTATGAACTTCAATAACCCCGATGACGATGCCTTCTCCTCAAGTCCTTTAAGTGGCAGTTCCGTAGGTGAGGGCGATGAGGTTGTTGAAGATGATTTTGGATCAAATAGCGATTCTGACGATGACGATGGTACGAATATGAGTATCGATGGTGCAGAAACGACCAGTATGTCCTTGGCATCAGTCCAGTCTTCCCCTGGCAGTGACTCCAACACCAGGCTTGAAGAATCCTTAAGACAAGCTGCAAGACAAGCCGGGACAAGGAATAAAGATTTCGATGAAAACGGAGATACCAAAATGAGTGAGGACGGTGAAGTCATTGCTTCTTTCGCCCCCTGGGCCAAAAAGCCTGCTCAAGAAGCCCAACAAGACCAAGAGAACTTGTACCCAGTTCTTCCTGAAACAACTACGGATGCGCAATCCGAAGAAGATCAAGGGGAAGAGATGACAATTGATATGGACATGACTCAAGCAGTTGGTGGGATTTTACCGAGCCAGCAACGTGAGGAGGACGAACTTTCTATGGACGTCACTCGTGCATTTGGTGGGATAATCGCAAATCAAACACAGAGCAGTCAAGGGCGACGAAAATCTATGCCTAATGGTCGCCGTCGTAGTACTCGTCGGAAGTCGTCTGGGGAGGATTCTTCGATGGGTGACGAAACAATGGACCTGACAACTGCTGTTGGTGGGATTCAGCCTGTAGAAGAAGATTTGTCCGAAAATGAAGATATGAGCATGGAGTTTACGGCAGCTATCGGGGGGGTGTTACCACAGCTTGCGGCAGCCAGGAGCAAAAAGCGATTGTCAGTAGCTCCAGGAAGTAATCTTCGCCGCAACCGCCAAAGCCTAGAATCTTCCGCTGGGGATGATACCATGGACATGACGGCAGCTGTAGGAGGAATAATGCCTTCTCCAATGGGCTCACCTAGTGATATGGATGCCACCGTTGGTATGGAAATAACTACAGCTTTGGGCGGAATTCTGCCTCCACAATCAAACCCTGGTGATCATGCGCGGGCAAAGAAGATCATGGAAATGGAAACAGACATGGCAAGCTCTCCCTTCCGAGTGGATGCTGAGCCAGATTCCCCGGCAAAAGCTACACTAAGCCACAACGCTACAGCAATTGCATCTGACACCGAAAGTCCAAGCCTTTCCACTTTGAAAGGGAAAGGTCTGCGCAGAAGCATGGATCTCAAGTCTACCACCCCTAATTCCAAACTCTCAACACCCTCGAAGAAGCCTACAACCCCGAAGAAGCAAATAACCCCCCAACCTCCTCGACCTACTACGCCCAGTAAAACACCACCTTCTAAAAATGTTGTTGTGCGAACTGGATCGCCCAAGAAACTTTTCAAACCGGACTTGACACAAACCTCAACCACCCCCCGCTCATCTGCAGGCAAGAAGAATACACCCAACAAACTCTTCAGTCAAAATATCAGCACCGGAATCGCATTGCCCAGCTTTGTTCTAACACCTCAAAGAAGACTTTCATCCGGCATCGGTATCGACCGAGCAGGCCTTGGTTCGCCCAAAGTCGCTGCTCTGTTGGATAGGCGCGTCTCAATTGGAGAACAAGCACGTTCATTTACTCCAAGTCAGCCAGAAGACTTGGCTCGTGGAGTTAGATTTGAGGATCCTCGTGCTATGGAAGATGAAATCGACAAAGAACGAGCACAGGAGGAAGATCGTGAGAATGGGCGGAAAATCTTGGAACGTGAGGCAAATCAGGGAGAAGAGAGAGATGCGACTCTCAATCTCAAGGAAATGATCAGTAGCCTTACTCCTAAGAAGAAGCCAATGAAGGCCCGCAAGAGTTTACATGTTGGTGCAGCGGTTGGGTTGTTGGGTAAAAGACCTGCTGAGTTGGATGAAGGTGACTCCGATGAGGACGACGGTGGCATGAAAAGGCTTAAGAACCATCAAGGTAGTCCAGTGAAGAACGTTAGACTGCAAGGCCCACCATCGAAAGAACAAACAACAACCGGGCGATTGACCCGCTCGGGTAGGAAGAGTGTAGATGAAGCTATTACCGCTACCGCCACTCCGACCATGGGCTCTTCTCCTGACAGGAACAAAGTAACCACTCCTCGGGACCAAGGACGATTCAAGGATATTGAGGCGGGCTCCGCAGAGCCAGTGGTCATACCATTCAAAGAGACAACACCGATTATGGAACCGGAATTAGTTGAAGAGAACCTGGAGGATGACCGGATTCAACTCCAAGACTTCCTCAACATGACAAGCATTCGTTTTATGGAGTTGACAACAACCAAGAGGAGACATACAATCGCTCCTAAACGCGCAAGCGATGGACAACAGAGAAACCGCGTTTCCGATCAAGGCAAGCCTTCGCTGGAAGACTGTGTAGCTACAGGAGCTGCAACTATCCCAATGCTCGAATTGTTTCAACATGTAAGCTCGAACCATTCTTCGCTGACTGCTAATTGATTTACTAATCATTCCAGGCATGCCACGAGCTCAAAAGCTACATCTCAGAAGGTCGGAAAACCGTTCGGGAGATTGAAACAGAAACTTTTGAAGAGAACCCGCCGCTGTTTCGCGAGTACATCTCTGCGCCACCTGATATCAAGGCCGTGATGGATAATCAATTGAAGAATGTCAAAACACATTCAAGGTTGTTGAGCAAAGGCATGTGGTACCAATGGAGATCGACTCTGCTCGAGACGCTGAAAGACGGGCTGATCAGAAGTGCTGAGGGCATGATTAACGACGAAGAAGTGCTTATTCAACAACAGACACTCCTGGACTCAGTTCTTCCTCAATTGATAAAACAAGCCGAGAAGCTTCAACGGGAAGAGGTCGGTTTGAAAGCCGCTGCGGAAGATATTGCAAGTTGTGATCCAGAAGAGCTCAGCGATGCTCGCCAGCAATTGATATCGGTTGAAGCGGACCTTGAGGCCAAGAAACGAATGGTAGCTGAACTACAAAAGCAACTGCAAGCCAAAGAATCGGAACTTGAAAGAGGGACTGCAAGGAAGCAAACATGCTTAGAGGAAATACGAGAGGCTGAGAAGGTCCGACAGGAATGTCGCGGATGGACGTCCCGTGAGATCAGTGCCCTAAAAGGTAGGTGCTCTTTCGAATATAATATATATGCTACAAATACTAATTTCTATCTAGCTAAAGTCGATGCCATCGAAAAGAAGCATGGTTGGACTATTACCGGAGTATCTGGCACTACAACCTCAATGACTTATCGCAAGGAGATTGAGCTTGTGTTTGACGCGTCGTCATTCAAGCCAAATGCATCAACTACCACATCGGAGCCAGTCAATACACGAATCGATCTCTGGTATATCGCAGCGAATCGGGAGAACAATCCTCTCTCTCTTACTCTAGAAAAGGAATTCTTCCTTCAGTGCATCCGCGACCATATTCGAGGCTATCCTCAATCACAAACTGATATCAGATCTCTTCTAAATGCTGTTAGCAGTGCTTGGAACAAAGCTTCCCGGGTGGTCAACGACTTGCGACTTTTGAATATTGTCTGTCCCACGGAAACGACTAAAACCTCAGATAATTCAATCCTGGTCAAATCAATGTTGCTAATTGCACCCCTTACTACCAAGGTCGAGATTTCCCTTAATCTCACGTGCCAGAGTAGTGAAGATTCATTCGTGATTGATATTGATCCCGCCGCGAAAGTGGTATATGGGGAAAGGTTCAATGAACCGAAGATGAGAGAGTTCCTGCTGACCAGGTTGGGAACTCATGTGGAAAAAAAAGGACAGGGAAGTAGTGTATCATGGGGAGATGCTGTTGCAGAGTTGGGTGATAAGCTGTTGGCTAGAGGAAGGAAGTGATTGCTTTCTAACGTTGCGTTATTTGGTTATCTTCAACTTTGTTGAAGCTTTATGACGAATTATGACCTGGGCATTGATTGGCTCTTCTGGATTTAGCCAAGGAGTGGGGGTTTTCTGTTCTTTCTTACTAGTGGGCATGGGATATCTTAGTCAATACATTCTTCGTTATGATCTTGCAAACTCTGTTCATCTTCCCCTGACGTGTCTTGTCTTTGCAGCTTCGGACTCTGGTTACTAAAATCAGTGAGTGCACTTGCTTTGTAATTGGACCGCCGCCGTCCTCTGGTGTGGGCATCTCTCTCTACTTCAGTAGCTTGTCGATATTGAAGATTGCACTCTCCTCACCACACGCAAACCATGTCGAGGAACATGTCGTGTTGGCTACTTCACTACCAACCAACTAAGCTTACCTACTTAACACTGGATTCTGGCTCGCAGCATGGCCCCTTTAGCTTTCGTTCTCTTGGCGATCGGCCGCCATAAGAGTGAGCATTTACCGTACGTACTGCCATTTGCGTTTCCAATACCATAGGCTCGTCTAAAAGCAAAGCTCAGATCTCCGCGCCATACTGTATGCTGTGCTGCACGAGCGTCCCGTCCCGTCCCGTCCCGTCCTGTCCCGTCTCATTCAACTACAGTAATTCGCCGTAACTTTCTTCTTCACGCATGGAACTCAATATCTGTGGAGAAGGGTGTTTATTCACAAGACTCATCGCGATGAAATGAATGCACTCTCGGAAATGGCTCCTAGCAATATAAAATAAACGAACACTTAAGTTCACTTCAAAAATAATATCTACAGTGTTTAATTAAAGCACTCCTCCTCCACAAGCAACATCATCAAGCAAGTGTGAATAAAATTTTTCCATGTGGTCAAAAGCATTCATCCGAATCATCCCTGAGTTAACTTAGTCAAATCTCCTTTTCCTCAAACTCTTCTGCTTTCCATATTTCATTCCAGGTGATCCGGTAACATGATTGGAAGAATCCTCGCTATTGTTATATCGTATGTATCTCGAACGTTCGTTCCAATGCAGCACCCCACCCTAGCTGCAGTCCAACTAATCGGAAAGTTTGCTCTTGTGTTCTTCAGTCGTATACTTGTCGTCAAACTTGACGTTCCAAAACTTCGTCGTCAGACTCCCTAAGTACCTTGACACCACATTGCGAGATTGATTGCAGGGACATCCATCTATATATAATTCACCCATCATCAGCCTTTTTCAATCCACTCCATAAGCACTCTCAACGTCCTTGCATCTCACAAACCAATTAATCCCCAGTGCTTGCTTCTCATATAAATATATAGACGAGAAGCTAAGCTAAGCTAAGCTAAGATATCGGGGGAGATTGCAGCTGGAGAAGAAAGTAATAGAAAACCAAAACTCACCAGCGCGGTAACCCCACAGCAAAGCTCATAATGATCCCGCGGACATGTAAAACCCTCCGTTTCTCTCACACCTATATATCCATAAATCATCAGCCTTCTCTCCCTTTCCGTCCTCCCCCCTGTCGACTCGCTCCCCCCCAAAAAAATAAAAAATAAAAATAAAAATAAAATAAAACATATTACTCACAAGCAATCCCATTAATCGAATTCTGATTCAACTCTCCCTCATACAGCAACCCCGCAGCATCCTTCACAACCGGCTGCTGGCCCTCCAGCTGCTGCGCACAGCAAACCGCTTCCCCATTATTTATCGCCGCGCATTTCCCAGACGGGTTGGTCGTCTGTAGCTCCGCTGGGGGCGGGGCGTTGAGTTGGCTGAGATTGATGAGGGCTGTGACGGAGTCGGTGAGGATAGAAGGAAGGGGAGAGGTCGGGATGGCGGCTGTGGTTGTGGTGAGAGCGAGGACGAGGAGGACGAGATGCTTCATTTTTGAGAAATGGAGTTGAAAGTATCACAAGTCGATTGATTCAGAGAATGCTCGAAGCAATTGATTGATTAATTCAGCTATACTCTCTCTCTCCTTGGTCAAGAAAAAACCTCCGCCCGTCCAAAGCAAGCAACCAAGTAGTGAGCTCTTGCAAACAAAAAAAGGAGAAAGGCCGGTGTGGAAAAAAAAGAAAGGGTATGAGTTGGGAGCAAACCGAGACGAGAAGGCAAGAGAAGAAAAGCAGAAGCAGAAATCGAAAAGAGACAGACAGACAAAGATTGAATTTAAGAAGAGGAAGCTAAGTTATCCATCCTATCCCCATCTCCCCTCCTTCCTTCCCCTTTTTCCTCCTACAAAAAAAACACACATACACACACAATCTTCCTCCCAGCACAGCTCTCCTCCCCAAAGCCAGTCCTATCCAATTCAATCTAACCCAATCGAGCTATACATCCAGCCCATCACCCTAGTGCAGACAATAGTCCAAACTAGCACTACCCGCAGTAAACAACAGCACAGCACAAAGGTGGTCTCAAATCATACATTACATATACATACATATATACATATATACACCCTCTAATCCCCATCTCAGTATACACACACACACACACACACACAAACAGCATAACTTACAACCAACTAAACCATCTACAGCTAGCTAGCTAGCTAGCTATATATTTATACAAGTTCCACCACACACACCACAGCACACCAAGATCCAGAATCCAAACCCAACTTAAAACAACCAACCAAAACCAACCAATTAACTTATAGAAAAAGTTCAACTCAACTTAATTTAACTCCATCAAAGTAAATAAATAAATAAATAAATAAATATCAAGAACTAACTATACAACTATTATTATTAACAACAACAACAACAACAACATACCAAGTCAACTAACCAAACTAAACTAGCGTGTAGTGTAAATAAGATTATATATATATATATATATAATATATAGTTAGTAAGTAAAACTCTGTCTTACAAGGAGAATATAAACGAGATGAAGGAATGAATGAATGGATATGTTCAATCACGTCACGTCGCATTGGCATCAATCAATCCTAGAGCATTTATAAAACCAACACTATATATATAATTGAATTTATTTAATTTCATTTGACCTCAACCCTCCGATCTTTCCATGATGTATTTTTTTTTCCTTCTAATTCCCTCCACTGCAACAACACCAACTGCCCTGCCCAGCTAACCTATTTTCCAGTATAACTACTAGTATCCAGTTCATCATAATCATCATCACCCTCACCTTCCCTATCCATTCCTGCCTACTCCATATCAAGTGTCAAGTAAAACATAACAAAGCAAGACAACGTATCAATTTCCCTCCGCACACATTTAGCCTTCCATTCCTTCCCTTCCCTCTCGATCTTTATACCCACAGAGACAGAGAAATAAATCTCCCCTCTGTTTCCCCTTTCCCAGTTCCCGTTCCCTGATATCTCCCCGCATACAGCAAAACTAAACTAAATAGCAACCCAAATCCCATGCATCATATCCAAAGTTTGTGCAGCCAGCCAGCCTGCCCAACCCATGAAAAGTAAAAGCAGCAGGCAAAAGAAAACCCAGCCGCTAGAGAGAGAGAGAAAAAAAGGGCGCAAAAGGGCACACGGGGGAAAAATGTTCAAAATTGTACACAATCAAATCCCAAATACAGCCCGCTAAAATTTGTGAGTATTTCCCAGACAAGACACCAACCATCACAACAATGGTGTCAAGAAGTTTCCCCTATCCGGCCTTTGCACACTTTTGACTCCGAGGTAAAATTACCCATCCATGCCGTAAGTATCCCATTATCAATTGTACAAAAGAAAAATGATTGTTATTTTGCTTCCTTCTGCACCAGGTCATTACTTCCTCAAATGCCTAATTTGAGTTCAAAGTCGAAATTTGACTCGGTGCAATTCTCCTCTTTTTCTTCTCATTACCACCATCCTCTCGTTCACTCTCACTCGCATCTCGCTTCAGTCCCGACACGGAACTTGTAGTACTTTGAGGAGTTTGGGGCGGCGTTGTCATTGGGACGACAGATGATTTAGCTGCAGCGATGCTTGGCAGACTGCTACTCATAGGAGTCGGATTACTGATGACTGTACCTTGAGGAGGTTGGGCATATGAAGATTGTGTTGCTACCGACGAAGTAGAATTCGATCGCGTAGGCGATGAGGGTCGGAAGTTGTTGATGTGAGTTGCTGGAGGTGAAGGTGCAATCATAGGATTAGAGGATGTTCTGTGGTGACTTGGTGGGAATGGAGATGGAGGTGCAATTGCGGTTGGCGTAGCCATGGGAGTGTTCTGTGAAGAAGAAATTGCTGAGCCACTAAGGAAGGATCGTTTTGCTGATGGCACCTCTTCTTCATAAACCTGGCCAAGTTCGCCTGGCGCGAAGGTCAATGTCGAACAGAATCCATCTGACGATGTCATTAGTAAGGTTGATCCGTCGGTTGACCTACAAATTGTTAGCAACAACCCATCGAGTCGAGCATGAATTTACTTACCATGATAAGTCTGTGAAAGTGGCACAATGCAAGTTGCTCACCACACATAATGGGGTCTGCTGCTGGGTATCGTATAACAGAACGGAATCTTCCGTAGCAACTGCATAGACCATACGATAAGGTAAGGAGAATGCCATAGTAGGACCTTGTGATGTGACATTAGTCTCCACTTCCAGAGGTTTCGGTTTCGGTGATGAAGTCGGTCGAGACATATCACTGCTTTGAGGGATAAGTGGAGGTGGTTCCATGGTACTAAGTTGTGAAGGTGACTTTGGAACTACTGCTGGTTCTGGTAGTGCGGCCATGGTATCTTCTGCTGAAGAAGTATCAATGGAAATATGTTTTGTCGGCGGTGCTGCACCTTTGCGTGTACTATAGTAAACTGGCGAACACTTAACAGCCACCGAAGGTTTCTTGTGGCCTGGTAAATGTGCAACAGGTGGCTTGTTTATCCCACCTCTTGTATAGATGTAGACCGTGTTGATAACCTCATACATTGGTTTCGCACCCTCTTCTAACCCTTTGTGTTGTGTTTGATATTGCCCAGCAGGGGTAAAGAGGAGGCTGCCATCGGGCGTGAAAGCCAATCTTCGGAAGAACGACTTCAGGGTTTCGTTTGCATAAATGTTGGCATTCTTAACTCCAAGTCCGATCATTGAGTATGGCTTTGGTGAAGCTTCCATGGGCATCACAGCAGGCAGCGGCATGGAAGGTGCTGGAGAGGCTGATCTCCGCATCGACATGGCGGGTGAGGATGCGCCGAATGAAGATCGTCGACTGTGGCTGATTACGCTCGGAGGATTCATTGGCAATGCAATAGACGTCGGAGTACCTGGGCATGAGGGAGCTGGAGAGCCCATTGTATTTGGAGTTTCGGGCGGTAATTGGGAACGAAACCCTAACTCGGGCGGGGCAGGGCTGTGCGAAGATATCCTCCTCCCTGGTAAATCCATTTTCAGGTTATACCCAATTCTCTTCGGTTCCTCTCGATTATCCAGACTGAATTGGCCATCTTTCGTTCTCAATGTGTATATGTGGACAGACCGATCGGAGGATTGTGTAGCAATATATTCGTTTAGAGGATCCCATGCTACACCTTGAACATAATGTTGATGTTCAGCAATTTGGCGAATGAGTTGCCCTGTGATAACAAATTAGCCCATGGGTAGTGCTTTGGATTCTGATATTCGCATGCCTGTTTGAGCGTTGTATATTCTGGCGACATTATCCATACTTCCTATGATAAAATAGACAGAGTCTGGAGACCAAGCCAAATCGTATATTTCAGCTCCGGATGATCGACACATATGTTTTGTTCGCCATGCTTCCTTCTCTTCGAATCCATCCCCTCCAAATGCAGGTGCAGCAGCGGCGTCGGTAGGGACCCATAAGAGAACGTTTCCATCGTCGCCGGCTGATGCCAGTAAGTCTCCTGCAAACAAGCAGTCAGTCTCACTCCGTCCCGGTACAGATATGGGATTTTATGCCTACCTTTCGGTGCCCATCGCACTACATTGACAGCCTGTGTGTGTTTCTGCAGAGTGCACAAGTACTCGATTTTGCGGTCCTCGCCATCCGACTCTATCTTCCATAGCTATTCTGTATCAGTAAATGGTCAATTGTTCCTCAGATGTACATATCAAACGCACTCGGACATTCCCGTCTCCCCCGCCGGTAGCTAGCCTTCCCTTGCCAGCCTTTTCCCAATCACAGCTGTAAATTGGGGCATTTTGGTCGTGCCAATTTATGATTAACGGTGTAGCTTTCATGGTGCGGGCTGTTCTTGGTCGGTTTTGTGAGAATCAAGGCTGAAGATTGGGCTCCGAACTTTGACAGCCAGAGCACTGCTGGTAATAGATGGTGGTGGAATTTCCGGCCCCTTTGAATGTGGTGGATGTAGGGTCTTTCTGATCGAATTACAATGAGGTGCGGATGGATGAATGAATTGTAGGACTCTCGGACGATCGTAGGGTAGGATTGCAGATGCGAGGTTAGGGTAGCCGTTGGGAGTTGCTGCAATGATTGAAACCTTAACCATCCATCCTGCGCGGGTGAAGGTTTATCAAGGGCTTTTGTGAGGACTTGGGACTTTGTACTTTGTACTTGGGACTTGGTACTTTGGACTTTGGACTTTGGACTTTGGACTTTGGACTTGGACTTTTGTATACGAGTGGATGAAATCGATCATCAATTCAAGAATGAGAGGAGTTTTGGGAGAAGTGAGAAGTGAGAAGTGAGATTTATTGGAATTGAGGTGCGATGGATTAGATTACTATCAGGTTGATTGTTACAGGAAGTCTTGGTTCTGGCTGATTGATACCTTCATTCATTGTACTGTAACCATGAGGTGAAGCACGCTCCACGGTTCCTCACGTTTTCGCTCTGGAGTTTCGCGTTCTAGTTCCCGGTCCAATTACCTTTGCGCGTTCCCTCGTCCCATCAGTTTCAGGTCCAATGACAATGCAGGTGATCGAAATCGTGAACTTGGCTTGTCTCAATTTCTCTTGCGATTCTTTGTGTGTTTGTGGAAAGTCCAACAAAGTACTTGTTTCTCCTCCTCAATCCGCTGCGTTTCTAGCCCTTTCCACTGGCACGAGACATAGTTCAAAAGATGTTCAAAAGACGTCCTAGACCGATCGATCAGATTTCACAGCTCCTCAGTGGACTAAATGAGTACGGAGTACGGAGACCGGTGACCCATAGTAGAGTGCGTGAGTGCTTGCTTGCGGACCACCTTTTTCCTACCATGCAATCTGATTGGCTATGGGAAAGGCTTTGCAGATATCCCTCCACCCAGACAGCTCCATCAAGTATCAAAGCATGCGACTGGATATGCAGAGGTGCAGTATGAACGCAGCACAATCATGCCCAAACTTCCGCGTCTTCTTCTCTTCCTGTGAAGACGAACGGACTTTTGGATGGAAGTAGTCGATTGCTGCATTGCAAGCTTAAAAAGCAGAATTCTATTGGCTGGGTTGATTGACATGGCATGGCATTTTGTGGAGGAATATGGGCCTTGTACTTTGTACCTGAACCTCGCATAGAGACTCTAGATGTTATCCCGGTTGGCTCGCCGTGTCGAGAACTTGTTGGCTTGATCACAGGATGGATGCACACTGCATTCGCAGCAAAGCTACTGTAGGGTGAGTGAAAGGCGATTATGACTCGAGCCGGCGGATAAGGTGAGGTCATTCAATCTACTGTATCGCATTCATGCTAGCTGCACACGACGCTGTACACAACGCCGTCCAGTCCAGGTACCGACCAATACAAGTATATCTTGTGCTGGTGGATTGACGCATATTCTCGGATCCATCAGGAAAAGCTCATGAGTTTGTGTTTGCTTGAAACGAATGAAGCGCGCCGGATTCAAGCCGGACGATAGAAAGACGAAAGACACTAGCCGTGAATAAAACAATTCCCGTTGAGATGGAAATAAAACAATTCCCGTTGAGATGGAAGCGAGTGCGGATACCGTTGTGCAAAAACGTTGGAAACAAGAGACACCCGTTCCACGCAAAACTGTTATGAAGAGGGGAAGGAAACTGTTATGGAGATGAGAAATTGCCTCTCTGCTGGGTAATTTGTGACTCTTCCGTCTTTTCGAGATGGTAGTAAGAAACTAAGAAACTTTTGATGACTTATGAATGAATGCATCTGGCGGATGACTTATGAATCCATCTGGCGGATGACTCTTCTTTCTGCTGCTTACGTGAACGACTCAGAGGCTAGAGGCGATGCGCATTAGAAGGCAGTGAGAGGTGGGCCTCACACCGCTCTCGGTCAGCCTGAAGGGGCAGGCCGACCGAGTCGCAGCTCGTATGTACTCGGTACAGCAACGGGCAGTACTTCGTACTTTGTACACATCGCTGTTTCACTCACAATTCTCACGAATCTGCTTTTCCGGGAGGGAGGGCTGATTGGAGAATTAGCCATGAGCCAAGGATGATGTGATATCATGCACCACGATCCAGATCCCCTTCCCTTCCGAGCTTAGCATGCAGCCAACGTCTTTACCATCGTCCGTTCTCGAGATAAACGAGGGTCTTTTTTCCATATCGCCTTGGTCACGCACGTGGGAGAAGAGGGCGAAAGGCCTGCTCCTGCTTGGGTCTGCTTGGGTCTCGTTGGAGTGGGTCATCGACTTGCAGATATAAAATACTGGCACTGGCAGAGGCGTAGTGCATCCGTAGACCCTTGATACTCATACAAATCACCACAACCTCGTATACACATGGTGGCCAGGTGGGTGTCGACGGGGTGGAATCGGAGTAGTATATGTAAGATTTATGGTACTTTGTAGATCTGATAAAAATGGGCTATCTTGTCTTTCTTGAGTTGAGAGTCTTCTTGTCTTCTTGTCTTCTTGTCTTCTTGTCTTCTTGTCTTCTTGTCTTCTTGTCTTCT